>JARHVA010005224.1:1240000-1272622 GCA_037957365.1 Torreya grandis | reverse complement strand
AATTGACATGTGATAGAAAAGAAAGGGACGTGATGCTCTTGCATTGGTGAAGAGACCATAATGACCATATGAATAGGCACAAGAATATGAGGCTTATTTCATGCATTGTAGTATCGACCATATTCATTTGGTAGAGAAATGTCATGGTCATCTTTGTGTTAAGTGAGTTTCAAAGTCCAGTGATTGTGATGGAGTAAGAGGGGAAAAAGGTAAAAGTGAATTAGGATGTTTGGGTATCATAACCTTCTTAGTGGGGATGGTATGCCCCTTTTGTAGGTGACCTGAGAGTTACCCTAGGTAAGTCCATGACTAAATTTTTTCATGTATTTTTCTTATGTAGGTTGATCACTGTAGTGAAGCCTTCATTGGGATGTTCTTAGGTACTTTGAGGTCATGCAAAGTTGAAAAATGTGGGAAGCTTATAAGTCATTATGTTCCTTGATAAAAAAGCTTGGCCTTATCCATCCTTCAAGGGAGTAGTCTATGTTTTTTTTTTATCTATCCTCCCATAGAAAGTAGTCTATTTATAGTAGCAATGAGAAGTTATGTAGTCTGTCCTTTAAGGTGAACAGTCTACGTTGAGAATCGTGACTTGAGAGATAATAATTTATCTATATATCCCAATTTATGTTATTAATATATAACATACTATGTTTATAGGAAGAAATAAAAAATAATGAATCTCATTCTATCTTTGCTCAGTACAATGATCCTTCCTACCAATTATATTCATCCATTTTATGTATCTATGAAAATTATTGAATTTTTTTCCATAATTGTATTCTTGACATAGGATATTTTAAAAACATTATGCCTATGTTTATTTTTGATCAAACAAACATATCTTATGAAAAAACCAACAAAAAACATACTAGTATTGATTCTCATTACACCAAAAGATAAGTTAAGTTTCACTATAGTGTTATTAAGATAGATTAGGATAAAATAATCAAGTGTATTTCTAATGTGTAAGATATAGATATCCATGGTAACTATGATATGTTATTAACAGAGACTAGTATAAATAAACTAGTGCTTTTTGTAGGCATATGGATACTATTTGGGTCTTTACTGGCTAATGAAAATGTGTTTATGCATAGAGAGGAATAGAATAAAAATATTATTAAATATATAAAAATAATGTTTCATATTTTGAAATTGGAATGGGTATTTATGCATTGCTAACCTTGGATGAGATTGATCATAAGGAAATAATAACTATTTATTTAGAAACCATTTGGTCTTTCGTACATTGATGGATCTTGTTTGAAACAAGGGAGTCATGTTGAAATTATATGTATTTCTCCCATAGGTAATTTTTTCATGTATTCTTGTAAATCATGTTTTCAAAATACTAACAGTCAAATCTAAATATGATGCTCTATGATTAGTTATTCGAAAAGTAAATAAAACTAAATATCAAACACTTAGAGGGTTTTTAGATATTATAAATTAATCATGAGAAAACTTAGAATAATTTATAAATAATTAGACTCTACTTCCATATGTATAATCAAAAAGGTTTAGTCACTCACTAAAATATATTAAGCATTCAACATCACACATATTATTAAATAATTTAATTCTAATGTTGAAAAGCTTGTTGTTTTTATTTCTAATCCCACTTTAAGTGACATTAAATGGGCTAAATATTAGTATTTTTCATAAGTTTTCAGAGCTAAAATTCTTGATGTTAACGATAATTATCCCGTATTTGATTATGAAAAAAATATAAATGTGTTTCTAAAGGGTAATTATTTTGGTCATGATGACTATGTTCTCAATTTTTATGATTATCTATATCTAATCACTAATAAGGTGCCTACTAGTTTAGTCAGCCTAGATCAATGTTTACACTACATGAATCAACCAAAAATAGCATGAGTGAAGGAACCATATTGATCATTATAGGTTATACTATTCCCATTAAACTTGAAACTTAAGAGAATATTAAATTTGAATATTTATGTATTTATTGTACTAATAATATAAAATTTAAAAATTTCAAGTTATTCATAGAGTTTTTTGAGATATTTACGTGGTGTAATTATCTAAAAATGAACTTGAGTGCTAAGAATGTTATTTGAGACCACCCATCCCTAAATCAGCACTAGACATATCTTAAGGCCTATTTAAACACTTGTCTAGCCTTCATGTGGGCCACACACATCTTTAAACATCCCTAAAGTTATATCAAATCATCACTTTAACATCTTATCTTATAGTGCTTTAGTTTTTTGCACTTGGACACTAATACCATAATTTAGACAGTAGCACCCCATGGTGTTAGTGTCCTAATTTGGGTGCTATTATTATTTTCCCTCTTTTTGTCTCCAATAGATATATTTTCAAATGATGAACCACATAGGGTTAACCTAGATCTCCCTTAAGACCTAAAAATCACTAAAATAATATATATACATGAATATTATCCCTTTATCCACTAGATGGAGATCATATGAAAATTACACAAATAAACTAAGAATAAGTTATGCACAATCAAGGTTATCAGTCTGTATTCTACCCTACTTCTACATATATACAACTAAAACATTCCTAATCTCAAATTACTCATATTTACTATCTAAATAACATTCAAATAACTCAAAGTGTACTTCATAATAGCTTCACCCACACTTTCACTAACACTTAGATAGGCAAAACTACATTAGGGTTGATACCTTTTTGGAGTAATGGTGTGTAGTTAACTCTAGTCATAGTAGGGTATTGAGGATGTCTAGCCTACCTCACTAATAAAAAACTTTGATAATTATGCCAACCAAATGCCATATCAACATAGAGGTATAGGGTTTGATTATAAAATTAGTCAAAATAGATCACCTATAAGTAACCAAAACTTTGCACATAGGAACATGCTTGGTAGACCTAGCCACATTTGTACCTAGAGGCCCATAACAATTCTACATAGAGGATGTATGAAATTTAAAATTCATCATGTCTATAAATCAATCCTTCCTTTGAGGTGATAGATCATACTTACACTTTTAATTGAGGATACATTAGATAATAAAAAACATGACCAATATGGGCATCTGCTAGACCTAATTAGAGGATATCTTACCATAATAAATGATTCTAAAGAGGGTTTAAAATCCTCTAGTCAAGAAAAGTCATACAATATTCCTAACTAAGCCCTATGTTTTTATTTTAACTAAACTAATAACAAGTAAAGTAGATAAATCTATTCTAGCACTAACCAAAACTTATGGTGTAATATGGGGGTTAGAAACAAAATAAAAATGCATGAGAAAATATTAATTAATATATGTATGAGAAAGAACCTAATACATGAAGAACAAGAGAAATATTCTTCGAAGCCAATACTTATTCTAATCCTATCTACTAAAGAGAGGAGAAAAGTTAGATAATACTTACCTGAAAGATGAACCCATTGAGACTCAATATATACCTTGGACAAATGGGATTTGTAATAGGTTTTTTTGGTTTTTAATGATCACTAAGAAAGGCAAAATCATCTAAGACTTCTCCACAAGACTAGATTCTCCAAGTAGAAACCCTAAGCTAAGACTCCTCAAGTAGAATGATGGAAGAACATATTGTAAAGAAGTACAAGTGAATAATAACTCTTGTTAATTCATAAATAATGATGAAATTAACTTTTATATAAAGGTGGATTTATCCCTAAAACCCTTCTAAAAGTTTTAGCCAATAGGGTTGACCTAGTAGACGTAGTATATTTATGGATAATAATTCACTAGGTCATAGGCTAGGTCAGACAAGAGTTGACCTAAAACCTAAATGAATTTTACCCAAAATAGTATATTTAAGCTGAAAATAATCACTATAAGTAAAATAAAAACTTAAAATAGGATCAAAAGAGAGTAATAATATAAACTTACTTTGATCCTTGCCATCACATAGTTAGGTCTATATACTCTTGATGAAGAGAGATTCCTTTTTGGTTTGAAGGACAACATCTATGGGAAGGATAAAGTTGTATTAAAATGAATGTTTAGTGTTATAATAACACCTCTATATGATTTATAGTGCCAATAAAAAAATTGTGAATCTTTGATAAGACCATTTATGCATGGTAAACTTAAACCCACATAGTCAAGAATGTCTGCAAAGTGGTTAAGATTTTGTTTGATTAAAGCTGAAATGAATACCTAAATGACTCAATAAGGTGAATAAGACCTTAATAAAACACTATATGAAGTTTTAAACCCCTTAAACAATAATAAATAACTCTAATATAAGATTTTAGCGTCAAACTTGGTAGTTTGCTTATAAACCCTAACATCAACCAATGAATGTTTTAGGAGGTTTAATGAATATAAAGGGAAGTTATACTATTGAAATAGGTCAATTTGAATGATAAAAAAATCATTGAGGTGTTTGGAATCAAAACCAAGCTCCCAAATGGCATTTTTAAGACTCATATCTTTATTGGCCTCACCAAAAGCATTCTACCTAGCCTAAGAGGCACCTTATCAAGATTGGAATAGTACAAAAAAGTTGCATTATATATGTTAGGGGAACTTTTACACATGTTATTATGGGCATTTGTTCATTGATCAATGCCCCAGGCTATATGAATCATTGTTAAGATGATAGGCACATGTTTGGTTGCAAAGAAGACTAGTAATGACTATTGAGAGAGATTTGCTTCCAAAGTTATTGAGATGAGTTGGATTGAACTTTAAATCACTTGTAAATCATTTATCACTCTAGTAATAGTATCACCATGACACTTGATTGTACTTTCACCTATATGGACTCATTAAATGTTGTGTTTTTATGAACTTTTGGGCTCAAAAAAATGTATTTGACCTCATAAACACATGTAAATAATTGGAGAGGATGGATTTAAGTTTCTTATATCCCCTTAGGCATAAAAAATTATACATGTAACCTTTAAAGTGACCCTATAGGTTTGATTATTGAAGGAATTGTGAAAAAGATTTATGAAATGCTAGGTTTTTTGGCCATTGAGGGTTCACCTATCTACATAGGGTATCAGGTCCTAAAATTTGAAATGGAACATGGTCATATGATGGGAAAATTTAATAAAAAACCTATTTTTTGTTTCACATGTGTGGGAGAATATTAGATCCAAAGCTCAGTTTCTAGGCCTAGAGGCCTAATTAGAGAGAGAAAATGGGTTAATAATTACACTTTCACTTAGGGTTGGGTCAATAAATTAGGTACATAGATTTAAAGGCATATTTGGTGCTCAAATAAATTATTAATTTTACAATATATTTCATATATTATCCTACACAAGGAGATTTGTGTGCTTTCAGGGCTATAAGGAATTGAAAGCTAATGGGAGATTAAGGTGAAAAATGAGGTCATGGTGAGTGTTTTATGGATATGAATGAGTTATTTTAGGTCTATTATGATTTTTATATATTTCCTTTCATGGATATATATTTTACTATTGAATATGAAATTAATATTTGACACTTACAAGCAAGGAGAGGCATAATAAAGCCAAAGGGGTTTTAAGCCACCTAAAGAATTATTTGATGATCACCACTAAGATATCAGTTTGGAGAGATATTAAGTAGATTTAGGGTTTTAAATATGAAGTAATAATACAT
Source organism: Torreya grandis (assembly GCA_037957365.1). NCBI lineage: Eukaryota > Viridiplantae > Streptophyta > Pinopsida > Cupressales > Taxaceae > Torreya > Torreya grandis. Next base: position 1,267,034 of record JARHVA010005224.1, on the reverse strand, counting down.
TAAATGTGATCTAATGGCCAAGAATTTTATGTGTCATTCCTCACAAGCCAAGAAATGAGCAGTTTGAAGAAGACAAAGGTGTCAAGCAAAATTTGAAACTCCTACACCATTTGGAAGAAGAGCATATTCAAAAGAGAAAAACATATCATTAAATATATCATCATAATATTTAAAAATCCCTTATTTATTTTAACTCCTTGACACATGTCATGACTCCTTAAAATTAGTTATCCTATGAGTTATTTTAAAGTTAGTGTTGATGTTTTGAAGTTATCCTATATAATGAAAAACCTAATACACTTAAGATAAGGTGTATAAATTTTTTAATAAAAAATAAAAAAATTCCAAACACTCTCATAAATCTCATTGAATGGTAAATAATACCATGATCTTGTATCTCAGACATGACTATTTATAGTCTACAAGGTAGAATAAAGAAAAGATAAATTATGAGGTGAATGGAGGACCTAATATCTCAGATATAATAAAGATGAAGAATATGAATATACTTATATAAATATTTTCTTGATCACAAAAGTGTCGAAAAATAATTAAGATAATACTAATTCAAGTTGTATTCAAGAGAAAATAAATAAACACCTTATTTACAAATCCCTTATTTATTTTAACTCCTTCTTGACACTTGGCATGACTCCTTAAAATTAGTTATCCTATAAGATATTTTAAAGTTAGTGTTGACATTTTGAAGTTATCCTATATAATGAAAAACCTAATACACTTAAGATAAGGTGTATAAATTTTTTAAAAACACATAAAAATATTCCAAACACTCCCATAAATCTCATTGAATGGTAAATAATACCATGATCATGTATCTCAGACATGACTATTTATAGTCTACAAGGTAGAATAAAGAAAAGATAAATTATGAGGTGAATGTAGGACCTAATATCTCAGATATAATAAAGATGAAGAATATGAATATAATTATTTAATTTTTTTTCTTGATCATAAAAGTGTCTAAAAATAATTAAGATAATACTACTTCAAGTTGTATTCAAGAGAAAATGAATAGACACCTATAGCTAAAGGACTGTGTACCTACCTACCAAACATAAAAGTGAACTAAATGTGATAATATTTAACTATAAGTTTTAAATTATGGTTTAAAAATCATAAATTAGGATATTAAATAGTTTATATTTGTCTTCAACACTAATATGGTGCAAAATGCATGGTAAAAAGGTCTAAAATGACACCTATAGGCCTATTAGTAAGCAAATTTTGGAAAGGCACACTTTTAGGGTAAAAATGAAGGGATAAGAGAGTGGTATAGGTAAAAAATAGAAAAAATAAATCTTATATACCTCCTATAAACTTTAAAATTCCAAATATGACAAGAAAATATCAAACACCTATAGTTGCTTAACCCACTAACACATACATGTCTGCTGGAGTAAGTCAAGTTAGTTTTAAAACTTAAGAGAGAGGATGTCAATTGTATAGTGGATTTTGGGTTTAGGTGTATATTCAAGGTGAGAATAATCACTATAAGTAAAATATAAACCTAAAATAGGATCATAACAGGGTCATAAAATAAACTTACTTTGAGCCCTACAGTCACACAGTCAGGCTTGTATACTCTTGATGAAGAGAGATGCCTATTTGAATTAAGGTAAAACATATTTGGGAAGGATAAATTTTTATGAACATGAATATTAAGTGTTATAACACACACACACACACACACACACACACACACACACACACACACACACACACACACACACACACACACACACACACACACACACACACACACACACACACACACACACACACACACACACACACACACACACACACACACACACACACACACAATTTATAGGTCTAATAAATATAATTTCAAGATTTGATAAGTGTAGTCATGTAAAATGTGAAATTTGGTTACTTGAGTGTGGCTAATGACACCCAATCCATAGGTCCTCCTACTTGCTTTCTCAACCCTTATAGGATTTTCTTTCACTAATTCCCAGTCATACACATAATTTCAAACTTAACCCTTGTAGACTCAATCAAATCTTTCAAGCCCAGATCCATCTCCCTAGGTCTCATTCCCTCTGGAAAATAATTCCCAACTTGGATAGGAGCACTAAAACCTAGGGTGTCCTATTTTTGGTTTTGTTATCCAAGTGCAAATTTGGTTCAAATGATCATATTTTCCAAAATACTTATCTTAATTCATGTCAACCTAACATGAATTTATTTAACCCATAATATTTAGGTTCCCTATAAAAGGCCATTCAAAGTCCATTTAGAAGGGTTGACACTCATTTACAAGAGAGAATCAAGAATACAAATAAGTACACTCAATCACTTTTCCCTATTCTCTACATACAACCTTATAATATTATTCCAATACTATTCAAACCCTTGCACCAATCCCTAGACATCTATTTTACCCCCAATTTTACATCTATTTTCATTTTCATACATAATTACACCAAGCACTTCAATGGGAGAACTACATTAGCTTGATCCCTAATCAAAGTATTGTTATGTAGGTAGTGTACCCACACATGATGTGTGAATTACATCCAATGTATCTTTTACACACTAACCCCTTATCTCTCTTTATCAAGTTACCATTCAAGTTCAAGCATAAAGATCTCCTAGTGATTTGAATATTAAAATAGATGCACAATGAGTTCTACAAACTTTTGGGCTTTGATATTTCACTAACAGGGTAACATAGACTTATTGAGTAGAACCTAAAAAAATAAGATCACTTAGTCAATAGCATCAAAAAGGGACTATATTGTCAAATAGTAGGGTATCCCACTTTCAACACCCTTATCCAATTAGAAAATGAAGTTCAAGAACCTATTTTTGACACTATCCCAATCTTGTACCCAAATTCTTAGACCTTGTCTCAGATTGGATAGCTTAGAATAAGCTAAGTCACATTTTCTATTATTTATTACTATTTTTTGAAAAGGAAAAAATAAAATATGTTTACATAAATCAATGGCTTAATTATTACACATTATTTATTGATTTACTTTACTCCAGACTTATTTATTAATTTGGAATAAAACATCATTATTTTGAAAAATAATAAAACTTTTGGTGAAACCAACTTGAAATTTTGCTCAAAAACCCTAGAAACCCTAAGGTAAATTATTTATAGTTTTTTTTTCCATAATTTAATAATTTTTTATATATTTAAAAATTATGAATATATTAAATTAATTAAAAAATTATCATATATTTTATAAAAACCCTAGTTTGCACATACTAGGTCCTTTTTGCATACAAAAACATTCCAAACACTAGGAAAAATATATTGCTAATTTTAGAAATATTTTTTGATTTTTAATAAATTATTCAAGAAAAATTCTACAAATTTTCCATAAATTCATATCAAAATTTTAAAAATATCATACTAATTTTAAAAATTCATTCAATAATCCCTAGTTGCATTAACTAGCTCCCATTTATTTTCTAGTAGTTTTTCAATCATTTTCTAAATTTTTATTTGCATATGAAACTCAAAAAATCAATTTTAAATTGAAAAATTCATAGTATTTTGCATAAATATTTTTTAAAAATCCTTATTTGCATATAGTAACACCTATTTTCTTTTTGTGGTATCATGGTACATGTTTTGGACCTTCGTATCCTTTTTGTGCAAATTCCAATTAGCTATTTTTAGGACTTTTCATTTATTATATTCAATACTTTCCTTTTCTAGCACATTTCCTATTTAAAACTTATTGTAAAACATTAAAACACATTATAAATTATTTTCCTACTTTCACAGTGGCCTAATATACCATTTTTGATGAAATTGATAAAACAAAACTTTAAAAACTCTTAAAAAGACATCTAAATGTGCATGATGACATGCTTAGAATTATAAAAGAGGAACAAAAAAAAGTGAACAATGGTTAATCTTCTCAAACCATAGATCAACCAGTTGAAAATGACACTATGGGGGAAACTATATCTCAACAACCCCCTATAGCAGCCCAACCTACCTCTATGCCACCAATTACAACTAGTACTTGCCCCTCTCCTAATGTGGGATCCCTTATGCAAGAGATAAGATCTTTTCAATCCAATGTGATAAATCTTGATCAAGGTAACACTATACCTACATAGGATTTGGATTATTTTGATCTTTTACATACACCATTGGTATATCATATTTCTTGTACACCATTACCATAATTTTTTGTTCAACCCAAGCTTACTCTTTATGATGGAAAGGGTGATCTAGAGACAAACTTGGGATCATTTCATGTAGCATGCTTGGAATATGTACCCAATGACTGGCTACCTATCAAGCTATTTCCAAAGATCTTAAAGGATTATTATTTACAACGGTTCTATATTCTACCAAAGTAGTCAGTTCATGCATTCAATCTTTTAGCTGACATGTTCTTAGCACACTTAATTAACGTTGGTGATAAGGTTTCATATGCTCAAATTGATCAACAGAAACAATGACCCAATGAACATCTCATGGACTATGTTCTTTGGTATAAGACTATTTTGGATAAGATGACTAGCACCATGGTAGATCATGAGTTATAGGACCTCTTCAAATAGAGTCTTCTACCATCACTTCATGAATAAATTATGTTCAAGTGATTATTTTCCTTCACTAAATTATGTCATACACTAAAGGAAAGAGAAGTGAAACTTATTTAAATGGGAAAACTCAAGTACATAAGCATTTTAGACATAGATAACAAGAGTAAAATCAAAGTCCCATACAAGGTCAAGTTCAATGATATAAAAGGGAATAATAAACCTATATTAAATGTAACTTCAGGGCCTCCTTAACATATAGTTTTATCAACACCCCCTTAGTGTACTTTCTCACATCTTCCAATTCTTCCATCCAAGGTTTTGTAGTAGCTTTTGGTTTGTAATATCATATCTCTCCCTCCTATTTGGGAAGTTGATACAACTAAACATCTTCCCAATAGATATGATCAATAGGCATTTTATTATTACCACATGGCATCAGGGCACACTAAAAATAGATGCATCTATTTAATACATAAGATATAGGACTTGATAGATGACAACCTGCTTGATCTTGGACCTTGAATTAAGCCTCCATAGGGAAAACATACATAGGATAAAGCTTTTTAAATATTTTTAGATATATTTCCACAAAATTTAAAATAAGATATAGGGGACACATTAGGGGTTTACCATGTATATCATGAACATCCACCACTAGTTACATACTAGGCACCTTCAGTTGAGTCACATCCTTTGAGTGGTATGATCTGTGTGTATGAGTCTAGAGTTTTAGCTAGAAATTTGATATCCTTATTAGATTAGGAGATTATGGAGTATAATTAATATTCTAATGAACTCTTTATTAGATCACATATTCATAATCAGCCTATTCATAGTTTTTTCATCAATAATGGTTCCAATATTAACATGTACATCATTACATTATTACAAAATTTGGGCTATTCAGAGCAAGATATCACCCTAAAATATATAGTTATCAATGGATTTAGTGGGCACACATAGAGTTCATTATGTGAGATTGTACTTCCTTTACAGACTAGTCCAATACATGTGATCACGCATTTCACTATAGTTCCTACTATAAGAGTTTTTGATATGTTACTTGGTTGCCCATGTATTCAAAAAAATTGAGCAATACCATCTATAGTTCATAGATGCATGAAATTCATTTATGGTAATCATATTATTATAGTTGTTAGAGTTTCATATGAGTTACCACTACCCACTTTAGAGCTATCTACTTTGCAGTCACCAGTTCTAGCTTCTCCACTAATTTTAGTTTCTTTATCAATTACAAGTCTTCCTTTAATATTGATTTCAACACAATTAACACATCTATAAATATCCAAAAGGGTTCATACACCACCATATATTTAGGATTCTAGACAACTTGTAGCTACAATTTTCACACCTAGAGAAGTTTAATTGAGATTTAATAGGTTTACACATAAAGCACATGTTCAGAGAGCATCTCCTACTTCTAGATGGGTCCCTGAGATACCTATAGTTACATCCACTTCTAAAAATTATAGAGATACCCCATAGTTAGTTTCTACTTTATATATTTTAGAGCATCTAAAACATATACAACTTTTAGATCCCTAGTCTCAGCGTTTTCATTGTGCTTCACATTCACGTACGATTCTAGTCCTTAATATAGGATACCATGATAGGGAGTCTCCCATGACACTCATTGGTTAGTACCATCCTATCCCAACCTACTTATACATATTCTCTTTTTATTGATTATACATAGCTTAGATAAAAATACAAAAACAATACAAAATTTAAAAATACAAAAACAATACAAAATTCAAAAATACCAAAAACATTTTGATTGTATGCATATTTCATGATTTAAATTAATAATATCATGATATACCTTATATTTATTGTTTCATGTTATTATCTATATATTATCTACATTAACATGCTTCACTTGATCTTCTTTGAGTGTGTGCAGTGACATCCAGCTACTTGATTGCTTCACTCTACCCATTGATGGGGCATTACTAATTCTACATTTGAGACACTCATTGATATATATACCCACTAGGGGAATATTCTATGTGAAAAAACATCTAGGTTATGTCAATCCTACACTACACACTCTGAGTTATCATACTAATATACATTACCTATCAGATTACACAAATTACTATATTGATATTTCACTAGTATCTAGCACTTATGTATCTCTTAGCATATACCTAGTCTTATACTAAATGTGTCTTAGATACTTTCATTATTTCTTTGATTATTTATATGTGATTGTACCTTTCTATTTTTTACATTCTTTCTTTTTTTGATTTACGTAGCTAGATGAGATTGCATTAATAGTTCCAATTTTGTTTCTTATGTGTGCCTTAGGACATCTATCAATGTCCTTTACTTATATTCATGTGTGTGTACCTTTGGAAATTTTCCAATGTCCCTTAATTTTAATATTCTATGTGCTTGTGGCCCTCATTCCAATATTTTTTTGTTTCAAATTGTATGCGTATGTGGCACTTGAACATGTCTTGTATGCTTTCTTTCCAGTTTGAGTGATCTGTGCCCATGTCTCTTATTTGTATGCCCCATTAGCCAACCTTGTATGCTTCTTGATTCTTTCTCTGTATTCTTGTTTATTTATTGTTTTTCCTTATTTTCAATGTCATGATCCATATCATGCATTTACCTTACTTTCTTGAATGCCATGATGGACATCATGTTTCATTCCTCCTTGACAACTAACAACTGAAATCTAACATTTCCATTTTTAGTTCATTACATTGCACATGATTTTATATTGTTATATCTATCTATGCATATCCATATTGATCTGACAATCTATCAATACAAAAATTGCTATATCTAGAGATATCTTGTCAAATATCATTGCTATATCATGTATCTATGTAGCATAAAACACTTGCAAGACTCTTTTTTCAAAGGGTAGTCATTACAAGTTCATCATTCCTACCCTCAGAAGAGGGGAAAAAATAGGGGTTTTATTAAGTGATCAAAGATCCTAGTAGTCAAAATAGCAACATTTAGATCACCTAATTCAAAATCTAGAGGTCAAACCAGTCAGAATAGAATAGAAAAGTACTGACAATTCTATATCAACAACTAGTTTCAACACATGATAATAACACCAAAAATGGACAATAGTTCCAAACACAAGGGTGTCCTCATTTTTGTGCTCTTTTTTAGGAAGAAAATCACCTAGTTTTTCTAGTAATAGGCAAAAAATTTAGCTCAGCATTAGTTTTTACACATCCAAATCAGTTAGAATCAGTAGTTTTATTATAGTTTTCTTAGGTAATCTAGATATTGGTGGTATCATGTAGACATGATGGATCTCATTTCCAGTTTCAAATTAGGAAGTTGACATAACTTCTAGATTAGAATCCATGTTATAGACACTATTGATTGGGGAGAATGTGCTTTGTATATTGGTCTTCTTTTATTTCTAAGTTTAGTTTATTACCCAGGCATTCTTAGTAGTTACATGCCTTACTCCATTTGTAGGTGGTTGGCATCATTCTCAAGTTGAACTTTCATATAAGTTTAACTTCCTAAGTATGTAAGTTGGATTCCACATAAGCATATTATAAAAATTTTAGAGTGGCTTTCATACAAGCCTAACCTTCATCTTTTCAAATGGCTAAGAGTGGTCTAATTTCCATCATACATTTGGCTATCCATGCCACATTTTTAGATTTTTAGAGCATCCATTGGCACCATGAGCCATCTCATATGACATTTATTATATAATAATATCACTTCATAGCTTCACTTCATGGGGAAATAATGGAGCTAAAGTGCTAGCCTTTATATTCTTTATCCACATATTCAGAAGGATTGGACACATAATCCAGACATTGATTATCACATGTATGATCATCTAGCTTCACTCAATAAGCAATGATGAAGCCAAAGGGCCAAAATTTGTATTATTGAGACACCTTTTAGGAAATTGAACACTCAAATCCATTCATGATATAACTTTTGGTATAAAATTATCCAACACAGTTCAACATTACTCATCCTTACTCAAGATCACAAAAGGTTTTGTATTGGTTCACGTACCCAGTGAGGTGTTTTCATTCATTTCTCTTCCTTTTTCTTTTACTCATCTTTTATATGTTATTTTTTTATATCAAATATAATAATAATTGATCTACTCTTTTTTTATTTTGTAGATTCACACTTGCATAATGTGCTCTCCATGCACTATCTAACATTACTTTGCATCACACAAACTTCATGGGCTTCACCTTTGCAAGTAAGTTCAGGTACACTTTTTTTATTTTTTCCTTTCTCCTAGTATTTCACTTTGCTACATCATTAGAATAAAGTGGGGGGGTAATTTTAGTCATGTAAAATGTAAATTTCAATTACTTAAGTGTGGCTAATGACACCCAATCCATAGGTCCTCCTACTTGCTTGCATAACCCTCATAGGCTTTTCTTTCACTGATTCCCAGTCATCCACAACCTTTTAGACTTAACCCTTATACACCAAAGCAAATATTTAAATCATATATCCATCTCCATATGTCTCATTCCCTCTAGAAAATATCTCCCAACCTATAAAGGAGTGCTAAAACCCAAGGTGTCATATTTTTGGCAATGTTGTCCAAGTGAAAATTTTGTTCAAATAGTCATATTTTCTCAAATCCTTATCTTAATTCATGTCAGCCTAATATGAATTAATTTAACCCATGATCATTAGGTTCCTTATAAAATTCCATCAAAAGACCTTTTAGAAGGGTTAGCACTCATTTACAAGAGAGAAGCAATAATACAAGAAATTACACTCAAGTACTTTCCCTATTCTCTACATACAACATTCCAATATTATTCCAAGCCTATTCAAAGCCTTGCACCAATCCATACCCATATAAATTACACCCAATTTCATAACTAGTTGCATTTTCATACACAATTGCATCCAACACTTTAATGGGAGAACTACATTAGCTTCATCCCTCCTTAGAGTATTGGTCTGTAGGTAGCATGCCCACACATGGGGTGTGAAGTATGTCTAACATATCTTTTACACACTAACCCCTTTTATCTCTTTCCCAAGTTGCCATTCAAGTTTAATAACAAAGAGGTACTTGGTATTTGAAGATTAAAATAGATTCACAACAAGCTTTGTAGACTTCTAGGCTTCAATATTTCATTGATAGGGTAATACAAACCTATCGAGTAGAACCCAAAAAAATCAAATCATCTAGACAATAGTTATAGAAAAGGACTAAAATATCAAACAGTAGGATGTACCTCTTTCAATTATCCTATCCAATAATAAAATTAAGTTTAAGAACCTATTTTTAACACTATCCTAATCTTTTACCTAAATTATTAGACCCTGTCTTAGAATGGATAGATCACAATAAGCTAAGTATTATTTTCTCCTATTTATTACTATTTTTAGAAAAGGCAAAAATATAATATATTTACATAAATTAGTGGATTAATTATTTCCCATTATTTACTAATTTAATTTACTCCAGACTTATTTATTAATTAGAAATAAAACTCCACTATTCTAAAAAATAATAAAACAATAAGATTATTTATCCCTTGTAAGCTTAAACCCACATAGTCAGGCATGTGTGCAAAGTGGTGAAGAGTTTGTTTTATTGAAGGTAAAATGAGGACTTAAAATACATAATAACATGTATAAGACTTTAATGGAACATTCTATGAATTTTTAAACCCTTTAAATAGTAATAAAAAGTTCAAACATAGGCTTCTAAGGTTAGACTTGGTAGTTTGCTTATAGAGCTTAACGTCAGCCAATGAAGGTTATTGGAGGTTTAATGAATACAAAGGGAAAAATCATACGTAAATACATCAAGGTGAATCATATATACCTCATTTACATGTTTGTAATTAAAACCAAGATCCCAAATGGCATTTTAAAGACTCATCTCTCTCTTGACATCACCAAATGCATTCTACCTAACCTGAGAGGCACCTTCTCAATCTTAGAACAATATGGAAAAGTTTCATGGGAGTCTAAGATATTTTTATATGTTATGTGGAATTTTCCACTTTTTATTTATGGCATTTGTTTATTGATCAAGGCCCTAGGTTTTATGAATGATCATTAAGATGATAAACATGTTTTTGGCTGCCAAGAAGACTATTAATGACCAATTGAGAGAGAATTTATTCCCAAGTGATTAATGTGAACTATATTGACCTTGAAAAAACTTTTAAATCATTCCTAATTATATGAATAGTATGACCATGACACTTGCTTATAGTTCCACCTATATAGACTCATTAAATGTTGTGTTTTAATGAGATTTTGGAATCAAAATAGGGTAGTTAACCTCAAGGGTAGATTAAAATAATTAGATAGGATGGATTTAGTTTTATTTTATCCTATAAATCCCAAAAAATCTATACATGCAAGCATAAAATTTCTCCTATAGTTCTGATCGATGAAGGTAGTGTGAAAAAGGCTTGTAAAAAGTTAGGTTTTTTGGCCATTTCATAGTTTACCTATCTACACAGGGTCTCAAGTCCTAAAATTTTACATGGAACATGGTCATGGTATGGGAAAATTTAATCAAACACTTATTTTTATTTCATATGTGTGGGAGAAAATTAGAGCCAAAACTTAATTTCTAGTCCTAGAGGCCTAATTGGAGAAAGAAAAAATGTGAATAAGTACATTTCCACTCAATGTTGGGTTATTAAATTTTATACGAATATGTAAGGTAATACTAGGAACTCAAATCCATGATTATTTTTCTAGTATCATCTATAAATTTTTGTACTCAAGGATCTTTGTGTGTTTCCAGTGTTACAAGGAATTGAAGGCTAGTGAGAGTTTAAGGTTAAAATGAGGTCTTGGTGAGTGTTTTATGGATCAAAATGAGTTTTTTCAGGTTTATTATGACTGATATATGAATTTAAGGGATATATATATATTAAATTTTTGAATATTAAATCAATATTTTACACTTGTAATCAAGCAGAGGTGTAGTAAAGCCAAAGGGGTTTCAAGACACCTAAAGAATTGTTTGATGATCACCATGAGATGTCAGTTTGAAGAGATCATAAGTAGATGCAATGTGTAAAAAGGGAAGGAATAAGATATTAATGGTAAGTTTATTACCAATAATTCCATGTGCCATTCTTCACAATCCAAGAGAAGGGAAGTTTCAAGAAGAAGATAAAGGTGTCAAGAAAAATTTGAAACTCCTACAATATTTCGAAGAAGAAACATATTCAAGAAAGAAACACATGTAATTGAAGATATTTTGAAACTATTTAAAACACACTTATTGATTTTAAATCCTTCTTGACACGTGTCATGGCTCACTTCTATGCCTCTCTATCTCTTCTAATCTCACTTTTCTATAAATTCATCTTTGATTAGCTATGCATTCATCCTCCACTTGGGTATGGAAAATCCCTACCCATTTGTATGACATTGATCAATGAAATAAAACTAGTTTTACCTTATTATCTGATTATATTTAGTGTGTTTACATTAATATTTGATCTTGTCAAGTGATTAGCTTAGCTTCTTTGGCATGTTATCCTTTTCTAACACCTATATGCAGTTTGAAAGCTTATTTTGTAGGTCATGTGAAGTTTTTAAGTTATGTGTGAGGGTTGAGTGAGATTTTCCACTAATTAGTGTCATTATATGACATATTTATTAGTTTTCCTATCCCAAAATCTATCAAAACCTCCATATTGAAGTGCTTATGTAAGAAATTCATATTAGAAGTAGTGTATGTTAAGGTTAGTCTCTTTATTTACATTTGCATATGCAACTGGTTGGTACTTATCAAATTATTTTTTGTATCACCCCATTATATAGTTTTTTTTCATGTTATTCTTCCCTAGTTTACTTAAAAGTTAGTGTTTTAGTATATCCTAATTGATACATCAAGGGGAACTAGCCCTATAACCTAGAGGTTTGATCCACCTTAAGGTCACCCACAACCTAAGATCAATCCCATTGCATATCTCAAGTTTAGAGGTCTTGAATTAAACTCTCAAGGGTGAAAATTTTAGCTATAAAACTAAAATTTCAAGAAAAACCCTCAGCTAATATAATCCATCAAGGATTAATCCATCTTCTTACCAAATAGGAAACCACCATGAGAATTCAGGAAATCCACATGGTATAAAGTAATAAAGAGAAAATATAAGACAAGGACATTGATACATATGGAAGAAAAAATTATTCCTCCCTTCCACCTACTTGGATCATCCATGGGATAGAGGGAAGAAGGAAAAGATAAAAACTCATGACCCATATCCCCTAGAGAAGAGTTCTAGTAAGAAAGTCAATAGGAGCCTTTAGTTTCAATAAGGTGAAAAGAAAACCAATTTTAAAATACATGAGCTAAATGTGATAAAGGTATATAGGAGGGATGAGGACCCAAAAAATATTCCATATGGCCTCAAGTATAAGCTAACAGAGTTCCATGAAATTTTGTAAAAACTGGGAAAGCATATATTTTCATACATGGAACTATGGAATAGTTTTAAGTATTAAACATGAAATTGATGAGTTGATGGAAGGGACCAGGGAACATGGAAAAATTAAATGTTTAATATAAAGGGAACCCTAAAAGTAAAACAAGTCCTCACCATCACCTTGAGGAGTCACAGTGCAAATAAAGGTAACCCATCGATAGAGAAGACTAAAGGATCGATAAAATAAAGAAAAAACATGGTGGAACACTAGGAGGATAAAATAAGAGGGATGATGAGCGGAAGTTAAAATAAAATGATGGGTAATAGTATGAAGTAAATTTAATATAATGATATTTATTAGATGGTTTGTTTGTGTGGTTTAATATAGGTTTTTTGTTGAGTTTCTACTAAATGGTTATGTCCGACAGGCTGTGTTGGCCTTGTGTCATCTTATCTTGTTTGTATTTTTAATTCTTAGCTATGGTTTTTAGGTCCTTATTAAATTTAGTTTAAGTAATAAAATTAAAAAAAATTAATATTGGTAACCATCTTATTAAGCTTCCATCCCTTAAAGGAGTTAATGTACCAAAATTTGTAAGAAACCCTGAGTCTTGGGAAGATCATTTAGATGCCTTTAAATTGATTTGTGAAATCCTTGGAATATATAACAAAAAGGTTTATCTAATATTATTTTCAAAAAAATTGGAAGGTAAAACATACCAATATTTCATTAGTCTTCTTGCTAAGGTCATCAATACATGGAAAGATATATAAGATTGAATAAAAATCTATTTTGGTAAACCTAAAAAAGATTCAAAGTTAATTAATGATCTTTTAAACATTTTCATTTACCTAGGTGAGATATTTATCATTTATTACCAAATTTATTAATTTGAATTAAAAAATATCAAGAGATGTGAGAACGTATAAAAGATTATCAAGATTATATTTTTGTAGTGCATTACCCATAAAATATAAAATGGATTTTGAAGATACAAACAATAGGGAATATGATGCTAAAATTGATTTTTGTATTAAATATGAAAATAAGTTTAAATGCATAGGTTTTAAATAATTATCTTCAAAATCTTAAAATCCATTCTTAATATAGGTAACAAGTTCATCTCCATCAAGTGGTAGTAGAATGACAAGGCATACTCATCAGGAAAAACTTCTAATCCTCAAAAAGGTAAGAATGAATAAAAGGTTCATTATTTTAGTGTTTACGAAATAAACCATGATCCAAATACTTTTATTTTTTCTACAAAATGTAAATTTTTTATCTAATGAAAGATAGTATTACTATTGACATGGTTGATAATATAAACATATGTAGTTCTAATTAGTTTTTAGGCAATATAAAACCCACTAATTTTTATGTTTTTCAAACAAAACAAAAGGATTATAACTTTTCACCAAAATACAATTCAAACTCAACAAGACTTGGTGGTAATCAACAATCTATAGATAATTATCTTATAAATTATTAACAATCTAATTCTTTACCTATCGGATTCAACAATGCCTAATATGAGCCTCCATTGAAGCAAAATAACTATACTCATATTCATCATTCACATATAGACCATTATAGCATTATTGATAATTTAGAAACAATAAAAGTAAGTTTTTATTTGATTCAAGATGATGGTTTACATGAAGAACTTGAAAATATTAATAATGTTATCAAGATGTTTCACTACGTTTGGAGCTTATTTTACATTCAAAGAGAGAGAGAGAGAAATAGAAAAGAGAAAGAGTTAGGGATAAGGTGATTAATACCTAGATCAGTGCACACCATTCCAAAATTTGTAGATTCCCCTATTTGGTTGTGGATGAAGACACCTATAGATAAAAAAACACTACACAAAATAGTTTTTATTTGAGATATGTGTTGACTGCCAGGCTACACACTTATTCTAAGAAGCATGAAACTTATTTGTGATGATAGTTTACTATTTTAAAACAAAGTTTATTACAAATTCAAGTAAAGAGAGAGTGATAGAGTTATATTTATCATGTTGCAGGTTTGATTGTAGTAAAATATAATATAGTGTAGGATGATAAGTCAAGTCCATGTTTTGGGATGGTTGTTAGGTGATCTTGAGGTTGATAGTTTAGAAACATAGTAACTAACATTAGTTAAAGGATCGATATCTATTGGGGTTACTGATGTCAGCTGGGGTCATTGATGTTAGTTGGGGTAGTAGTATTAGAATGAGTTAGATCAGGCTTTTCTAAGAGGGAAAATGGGAGAATGGTTAGTTTGTGAGGTTGGGAAGAGTCATAAGAAGCTGGGTAAGACTCAGATGTGTTTGGATAGAGGGTTAGTATGTTAGGGTAGAGAGAAGTGGGTGGGGATATTTACAACTCCTCCATGGAAGGAGTCAGGGTTCATGAAATAATAAATAGTATAATGTAAAAAAATTATAAAATTGTTGTTTAAAGGCTTACAAAACACCAAGATAGACTTATCTGGTGAAATGGGTGAACTGTGATTACCAAATAGATGTCTTCAATGAGGCTTGGTGAACTGATGGGTGAACATACAAGACAAGCATGTGTTGGTGGTCCTCAAGAGTTCAAGATCTAGGAAATGTATCAATTATTGATGTAGATAAATTTGTGTAGAGTAACGGTAAGCCTAGATGTCAAAAGTGATGTAAGATGCTCTAATTACTAAAATACTATGCATGAATTATTGATTTTTGACATCGGTGATTATACCAATGTCAAATGAGGGTTGACCGATGTTAGTGGCATGAGAATAGGTAAAAGGGATATTTTTAGCCCATTTTTTATTCCTTCTCTTCCCAAGTGTGGTGTCCATTAGAAAATGGTAAAAGTATGAGGTTATGAAGAATGTAGTTAGTTTAGAATTTATGTTAGGGGTGAGAACAAGTCATAGGTATTTAGGATTAGGAGACTAAGTCTCAAGGTGACTCAAAGGGTAACAATCAGTCTTAGGATGAGGTGGCATAAGTGTGTTTTAACTAACTTAATTAAATATTTTAAGGTGAAAACATGGGTTAAGAAGGTTAATTATTAAAAGGAAATCAAGGGGGGTTTTGACATAGGGAGTCATGTAAGTGTGTGACATAAATTTGGTGTCTACATTTACCCCTTTTTGTCTTGTAACTTATATTGACAAATTGTGAGACAAAAAATATGATTTAGATGCTCCAGGTATGGGATGAGACATTCCCCCTCAAAATGGGAATTGATGGAGGAGAATCTAGAATTGGATACCAGTTTGATAGGCAGTGAGTGGATGGGTAGATGGTGAGTGCAAACATGGGAACTATTGATGACAAAAATTGTGCTTGATCTTAATCAATCAACAATGGGAAGCTTCAAGCTATGGGACAATGCGGCTTGAAACAACCTCTAGATTTTAAAGAAGATGGTCTCTTCTATTGTATTGGGTGTTGGGGAAAAGGGATAGAAGACTAAATAGAAATGCAAGATGCAGGAATATGAAACCTAAATATGGTGATGCACTTGAGTGTAATCCTAATCCTATCCTAAGCACAGTGAGACTATTATAGGATTCAATTGCATTTAAGAGCAGACAAGTGCATGATCAATGTAAAATGTTGAAATAATAGAAACAGAGGCTCATAACAGGGAGTTATTTCACTGAGACACAAAGAATGTCAACCAAGGCATAATGTTCAATCTTCTTAATAGAATTTTCCAATCACATAAGAGGCACATAAGTCACATACAGTTATGTAAACCTTCCAATTCAAGAAAATGAGACAAAAGCAAATGACATTCTTAATCACAACTATGGAAAAATCTACAGTATAGACTACTTTGCAAATGACATAGATAACACCAAGGCATGGAGTTCAAATATTATTAATTCATTCAGCTACATAAAAGGCACAGAAACATGCACAGTTACATCAACTTTACAATTCAAGAAAATTGAGATAAGAGCAAATGATATTACTGGTCAAAATTATAGAAGTCTAAAACTATCAAATCCCCCCCTTCTTTGATTTTTAAATTCTTCTTATATAGACTCAGATGTCTCCTTACATCACACTCTTTCCCACAAAATCTACTCCATCCTTCACTTCACAAGGGACAAAATAGATGGTGCCTTCAATGCTTTGGGGGCTCCAAAAATCTACCCGATGAACTATTCCATCTACTCGACGTAACTCCAACCAATTTTCCCTCCATTTCACTTTGTGGCAACAAATACATGGAACACTTTGTTATGTTGAAATGGGAGAGGAAACTTAGTGAGTTTCTTGAAAATCCTCTTATTACTTTGAATGCACTAGAGAATGACACTTGGCACTTTCCACTTGATTCATCGAAGACACGCGGCTCTCTCCGCTTCTTTCTGGCAAGTAGTTTGGGTCCTTCCTTGGTGCCACTTGGTGCCTTCCACAGAATTTTGAAGTCACACCAAGGCCCACCAAAATATTTATTTGGTAATGAAACTCGAAGATGATCTCCCAGTTGTTGACACATGGAGGCTTTCGTGACTTTGAGGAAGATACATGGCATCTTTTGCTGCTTTGGTTAAGGGTATGTGGCAACTTCCACTTTTCCCAAGTATGGAGTAGAGAGGGACTCAGAGAGTGACACTTGGAAACGTCCACTACTTTATGTCACTTAATAAAAATAAAATGATGCCTTTCTACATTAAACCAAAGTATAACCCAGGTGTTGAATTAAAGTCTCTCGTAAGTTGACACGTGGGGACCTCCGCCACTCTCTTCACTTAGTAGTTTGGGTCCTTCCTTGGTGCCACTTGGCACCTTTCGCTACATCTTTCCACTTAGCCTTTTGAAAACCTTTGCCAAAAAGAAGAAATGTGGCTGCCTCTATGAAATGCAGATGCTGACACATGGAAGCTTCCACTTAGCCACTATTTGGTATGTGGCGCAATCCATGGTTCTCTGGAAAGTTATAAAAAGGGTCTCAAATGATGCCAGCTAGCTAGCTCCATGTCCCAAAAAGTGACACTTGGAAGCTTCCACTTAATTCAAACATTTAGGCAAAATTAAATGGAAGAAACAAAAGAGGAGAAAGAAGATTCATGCTCAGACAGTGACACTTGGTAGCCTCCACTGCACTTCGACACTTAGAAAATGAACTCACACTTTGCCCCAACTCTGCCACTATGACCCAGGTATACAGGAACCAAAATTGCAGTGCTCGACTGTAAATTTGAATGCAACATAGAGTAAAAATTTACTCTATAGTTACTGGCAACCCTCAGGACTTTTGAGCTTGCTTAAAAAGAAAACTCCACCTCCCACTAGATCAAAATCATGAAAATTACAGTTTCAAAAGAGCCATCGACATGTGTTTAATATAATTATTCAAAATCAAAGTGGGAAAACAATGGAAAAAACAATGTGAGAAAGGGAAATTATTTAACTATAATACATTAGAGACCCAATTCAATTGAAATGTTTCAAATAGATTCCATTTACAAGAATCTCTAAAAAATGTGAGAAAGGGAAATTATTTAACTATAATACATTAGAGACCCAAGGCAATTGAAATGTTTCAAATAGATTACATCTACAATAATCTCTTTAGGTTCTCCTTCCATTGACTCTAGCTCAAAAGAATTCATCTACTTGCATGCGTGAATTCTATATGGACCAGTCCATAGCGCTTTGAATTTGGTATGCTGACCCGACTTGGCGGCTCATGCATCCCATTTCAAAACAATTGAGCCCACCTCAAAAATAAGATTCAAAGTCTTTTTATCAAAAAAATTCTTAACCATTCCCTGATGCTTGACTAATGAATCATGGGCTATATCCCTCTTTTCCTGAACCTCTAGAAGTTCTACGAATATGACCTGCATGGGGCCATCTTCTTCAATCTCAATTTGTTTGATCAGCTGGAGAGCAAGGATTTCCAAGCTTAGGGGAATCACAATGGACTTTCCATATACTAATTCATATGGAGAAATTTTGATCGCCTACTTGGGTGTGATTCTATCAGCCCATAGCACTAAATTAAGCACTTTATGCCACTCTTTGTGATGATCAGCCCCTACTCTTTTGATGAGTCTTATCAGGTTCTTGTTGGTTGACTCTGCCAAATTATTACCTTGAGAGTAATAGTTAGATGAAGTTTTCAGATATATTCCATGTCTCAAGGCAAATTCGGATACCTTAGACCCCAAGAATGTTTTAGCATTATCTGAGATGATGGTGCGGGGAGCCCCAAAGCGAGTAGTGATACCTCCTAGAAAATCTAGGATTACGCTCTCTATTGCTTCCTTAAGCGAGACTACCTTGGTCCATCTGGTGAAATAGTCTTTGGTGGTTAATATCCATTTGTGACCCATGCTAGACACTAGATTAATCATTCTAATGAAGTCAAGACCCCATTGAGCAAAAGGTTCATCCATAACTATAGGACTAAGGGGCATGGCCGCATTCCTCCTCATCCCCATATAATACTAGCAAGATTGACATTTTCTAACCATCTGATAACAATCTAAAAATAAAGTGGGCCAAAAATATCCTACCTCACATATCTTTATGGCTATGGTCTTTACAAAAAATGCCCCCCTGATATTCCATGATGCATTTCGTGTAGTATCCTTTTAGCTTCAGCCTGTTCTACACATCTTAACATTTTTCCATCAGAATTTCTTCTGAAAAGGACTTGTTCAATTAAAACAAAATGAACTCCCTATATCCTATAGTACCTTCTCTTATTTTGAGGGATTTCTCTCAGATAAATCCCATTTTTCATGAATTGAATCTTGCTTGTGACCCAGGATTCCTGATTAATCTCTTGAAATTTAAGCACCATCTCTGGTTCTCCTTCTGAATCTACTTCCTTAGGTAATATCTTTTTAAGCTCTTGGGTTATATATTGGCACAACCCCCTACCTCTGACTAGCTTGGTGGGTCTGACCTCCACATCATACTCAAGGATCTTAGTGATCCAATTGGATCTTTTCTCAGTAATCTGCCCCTCCATGATGTATTCCCTGACACTTGGGTGAGATACAAGTATCAAAATCTTGTTCCCTGATACCAAATACCTAAATTTCTTGAGGGATTTTACCATGGCATAGGCTTGTCTTTCCACAAAATTGTACTTGGTCTCATAATCTCTAAGAGTTATTGAGAAAATGGCTATTGGGTGCTCTCCCTCTAGCCTATCATTATTTTGAGTCAAGACAGCAACAATACTTGACTCCCCTCCATAGACATACATTATGAAGGGAATGGAAAAATCTGGGTTCTTGAATACTGAGGCTACTGAGATAGCCTTATTAATCCCCTCAAAAGCTTGCCTTCCTTCTATAGTCCACTTGAAGACTAGGTCCTTTTTTAGCAAGAGTGTCATTGGTCTAACCAAGCCTAAAAAATTAGATATGAATTTATTGACAAAATTGATCTTACCTAAAAAGGACTGGACTGCCTTTTTATTTGCTGGAAGAGGTAGGTCCATTATAGTTGCGATCCTCTTGAGATCTATAGAAACCCCTTCCTTAGATACTATGTGCCCCAAAGTTTACCCTAAGGTATAGTAAAAATACATTTCTTGGGATTCAATGATATCCCAAAATCCTGACATTTCTTGAAGATAGATTCTAAATGATCAAAATGATCATCAACATTTTTTGAGAAAATCGTGAGGTCATCTAGATAGACCAGGATGACCTTATTTATTAAGTCACCAAAGGCTATATTCATAGCTCATTAAAAGGTGGCTCCTACATTTGATAAGCTAAATGACATCTTTGCATAGACAAATGTACCCCATTTGGTAGTGAAAGTAGTTTTGTACTGGTCTTCTTCAGCTAGCCAAATCTGATTATACCCAGAGAAACCATCTAGTAAAGAAAACCTCTCTGATCTAGCCACAGTTTTCAAAATTTGTTCCATGGAGGGCAAGGTATAGTTGTCTTTCAGAGATGTTCTATTTAGATCTATAAAATCTACACATAGCCTTACATCTCCATTCTTTTTCCTAACTGGGACTAGATTTGATACCTAGGTTGAGTGTTTTATTAGAAATATTATTTTTGAATCTAAAAGTTTCTGCAACTCATCTACCATTAGAGGATCAATCCTTGGATTTACTGGTCTCTATTTCTACCCGATGGGTTTGGATCCTTTATTCAACTCTATTGTATGCTAGATAATGTCTCTGTTGTATCCATGAAGGTCATCATAGCTCCAAGCTATGACCCTATCATACATTTGGCGCAACTTGATTAATTTTTCCTTCTCTTCCTGAGTTGCAAAATTCCTAATTTTTAGCCTCTTCCCATCACTCACCTCTACCTCAAAATAGTCTGCCTTATTTACTTGGAACCTTTTCTTTCCCAGGCTTACATCCTCTGGGTTAAATAAGTTTTCTAAGGTGATCAATCCCTTGGGGAGCTTATTAGTCCTTGATTGAACAATCTGATCACCATATGCTTCTTCAATTTTAGTTTTCAACTTATCCACAAACTTATCTGATTGTTGTAAGAAAGAGGCTACCTGAGCATCATTTTCAAACAATTTCCAATTTTCATCATTGTCTGGGATGGTTGGCCTCACTATAACTTTTACTGACTCATTGTTAACCAATAGGCCAGTTGCTGGGTTAAACTGTGAGCCAATTTGAGCCATCCTATTAGCCTCAATGTTTTGACTTCTAAGGATTATCTTAATATTGAAGGCATCAAAATATTCTATCAAATCCCAAATCCTATGCCTGTAGGACCTCATTTTCACATTCTTGGTTGCTGCCTTTTCCCGTATTTGCTTCACTACTAGTTTTGAATCTCCTTATAATTTTAGGTTCTTTATCCCCTTTTTATAGGCTAATAAGAGCCCATGTACTAAAGATTCATATTATACATCATTATTAGTGTAAGCAAATTGGAATCAAATAGCCCTTAAAATTTTATCACCATTTGGAGCAGTAAGACAAATTCCTACTCTAGCACCATGTTTACTTCTAACCCCATCAAAATTTAAAGTCTAGACTTCTGAATCTTGATCAATAGGTGCTTATTTTCTTATAACATTTGGGATCACCTGATCCTCATCAAAAATGACATATGTGCCCAAGCCAGTAGAGTCATAGTTCCCATACGGGTCGCTATGCATCATAGCCAACAACTGGCTATTTTCTTCTTCTTGATCATGCTCAATCCAGTCTCCTAGTTCTTTGACAAAATTTATTTCTTCTTTATTCAACATGGCATGATCTACTTCTAATCTTGTTGTTGGTTCATTGGTGATATGGTCTTTAGATAGTGGTTTAGATAGAATTTTCATCTTTGAACTGTATCTGGTTCTTAGGATGAGGTGAGACCAGTCAAGAGACATATATCCTCCTATTTTTGCTGTAAAGTCTCTGGATAAACATAAACCAAAGACAAGAGGTATATCTATAACAACTATATCTTGGTTGACCACTATGTTGGGACATGTGTATAAGTGTAAGGGGAGTTGTTTTATTTTCCCTATGGTTTGCACTGTTTTGCTGTCTAGTTGCATAACTCCTTTTGTAAGGGGTTCATAATTTATTTTCAAAGCATCAGCTATTTGCTTGGGCATCACAATTGTGCTAGCTCCTAAATATATCAATGAATTATGTAGGAGTCTCTTTCCAACTATCAGAGTCAAATAGAAAGGCTCTAGCTTGGATTTACTTACTTGTGTTGTATTGTTCATAAAGGCTGTTATCATTGGTAGAACCGTATCCTTGAGCTTTTCCTTTCCAGCAGGTCCTTTCTTGGTAACAACACCTTTAGGCATTGCTTACCCTTACAGAGCTTCTTTCAGTAGTGTATTTTGTTCAAGAATAGCTAAGATATCCCATATAGAGACTTGCATTGGAGTTCTCTTTAGTTGGTCCACTACATTGATTGGTCCCAAAGACTGAGTTTTTTGGTAATAGGGGCACCTCATTTTTCCTGAATATGGGTAGGAATCCCTCAATCTTGTACCAGTTGAGGCACTTCTTATCTAATAACAACATTCCTTTGCCCCTGAGATGAAGGATTATTCTTGACTTGACCACTTACACTCTTAGGCTGCTCCACCATTCTCCTCTTTGATCTGGTATAGTAATTAGATTGCACTACTAGCCTCTGGGAGGTAGATGCTTCCTTTAAAATATTGCCTCTTCATCCTCAACCAATGAGAAAAAAGCATGTTCAGGGGCTATTTCTTCCTCTTGTTGCAAGGACATTCCTTGCATTTGCACTACTAGAATTGAATTCTACATGTCAGGAGACTAGTAGGCTTGATTACTATTAGTACTAGCAAACTGACCATCCATTCTTCTCTGCTCAGCCACCCTTTGTTGTAGATTACCTCAAGGACAATCTCTGGGTGTGTGAGCATTTTTGCAAGGGAAACACCAAGCATTAGTATCATCCACATAATTATTTTA
Organism: Torreya grandis; assembly: GCA_037957365.1. Lineage (NCBI taxonomy): Eukaryota > Viridiplantae > Streptophyta > Pinopsida > Cupressales > Taxaceae > Torreya > Torreya grandis. The sequence goes on along the minus strand of JARHVA010005224.1, from coordinate 1,243,659 downwards.
ACCTGGGACCATCTCCCTATTTGAGTTGGGAGGAATGGTCTGTAAGGGTGTGGGAACTACAACTAATTGATTTTGTGGTTGATGGTTAGTTTGTCTCAGAGGGCCTTGATATTGGTTTGGTTGGGATGAAAACTTTTTCCCTTGATAGCCTTGATAAGGGGGCTTAGGGAAAGTATTCTGCTACCTCTTCATATTAATCAACTCATTAGAGCATGTCCTTAGAATACTTTTGATATCATCTATCTCAGATGATTGAGCAGGGACCGACTGCTTCATAGATGATGAAGGGTAAGTATACAAAGACACAGGTGGGCTTAATGCTTTAGGGACCTCTTGAGGTAGGGGCAAGTTAATTTTTGGGAATACAGGCATGGGAGGCCTTGGAGGTAACTTCCCAGCATCAATTAAAAGATTCTTAGCTCTGACCGTAAGTTCATAAGCCGCTGACAAAGTGTGCCCTCCTAGTGACTGAATCATAACATATATATCTAAATTTAAAGCTTTAAGATAGAATACTATGGCCATACCAGGTGGTGGTTTAGCTGCAACAGGGATTCTGTCCCAAGTTTTTTGGAATTTGGTGTTGAAGTTAGTCATGTCCTCTTGTGGTCCCCTTTGAATGGTGATCAACTCCTGTAATAAGGAATACTTATCACCCTTTTCTGCAAATCTTTCAAAGAATGGATCTCCGAGCTAGTCCCATGTAGATATGGTATTTGGGGTGAAAGACCGATACCATTCTAGAGCCTTCCCTTTGAATGAGTCTGCTAACAACCTTAGGGCCACATTTTGTTCTGTGACACCGTGTATGGCACAAACATCTGATACATATTGAAGATGTTCCACAAGTGTTTTTTAGTCTTGTCCACTAAATTTGGGTAGAGATTATAGAGCATTTACTAGGATAGGATCCCAAATAGCTGGTGGTGTTGGGAGGATTAAGGGACTACCAGTGTTCCAGCTTGCATAATTTCTTGGGATTACATGGGCTCCCATGTTTGGTACTGGTATAAACTGGTTATCTCTTCTTCTTGGACTAATTACTAGAGGTGGCAAAAGAATACCTAGATTTTTAGTAAATTGCAATCTGGTGACTGGTCCACAGCTCTGACTCCTCGTAGCTCTTTGGTTCATGCGGTCTTGAAAGAAACTTCAAGACTGTTCCCACTGGGCATGCCAAAAACTGTTGATGATGAAAATTGTGCTTGATCTTAATCAATCAATAATGGGAAGCTTCAAGCTATGGGATAATGTGGCTTGAAACAACCTCTAGATTTTAAAGAAGCTAGTCTCTTTTATTGTATTGGGTGTTGGGGAAAAGGGATAGGAGACTAAACAGAAATGCAAGATGTAGGAATATGAAACCTAACTATGGCGATGTGCCTGAGTGTAATCCTAATCCTAACCTAAGCATAGTGAGACTATTATAGGATTCAATTACATTTAAGAGAAGACAAGTGTATGATTAATGTAAAAGGTTGAAATAATATAAATAGAGGCTCACAACAGGGAGTTCTTTCACTGAGACATAGAGAATGTCAACCAAAGCATAGTGTTCAATCTTCTTAATAGAATTTTCCAATCACATAGAGGCACAAAATTCACATACAATTATGTAAACATTCTAATTTAAGAAAATGAGACAAAATAAAATGACATTCTTAATCACAACTATGGAAAAATCTACAATATAGACTACTTTGCAAATGACAGAGATAACACCAACCAAGGCATGGAGTTCAAATCTTCTTAATTCATTCAGCTACATAAAAGGCATAGAAATATGCACAGTTACATCAAATTTACAATTCAAGAAAATTGAGACAAGAGCAAATGATATTACTGGTCAAAATTCTAGAAGTCTAAAACTATCGAATCCCCCCTTCTTGTGATCTTACAATTCTAATTATATAGATTTGGATGCCTCCTTACATCACTCTCTTTCCCACACAATTCTACCCCATCATTTACTCATAGGGGAAAAAATAGACGGTGCCTTCAATGCCTCAGATGTATCTTGGTCTTATCAAGAATTGCCCTGACTATGGCATGGCAATCCATGTCTAGTACCTCTCTTCGTGCCTAAAATTCTTCATCCCATCACCTATTTGGCCGCTCAACTATCTCCTCTACCTTTTCTTAGAGGGAACAAATAGATGGTCTCTTCAATGCTTGCAAGCCCCCAAAAATATACCTGGTGCACTATTCTATCTACCCAAAATAACTATCACCAAGCTTTCCCTCCATCTTTGCCGTTATAAGTAGACGGGCACTCCATTCTATTGAAACGGAAGAGGACACTTAGTCAATTCATGAAAATTCTCCCTTTTGATATAAATGGCACTGGAGGATGACACTTGGCCACTTCTACTTTCTTTATATTTTGTTGAGGAATGCTCTACCTTTGAAACCTATTGCAGCCCACTTCCTCGATACTTTGCAGCTTTATTAAAACAAAACTCACTGCGTTCCTTGCCTTAACAACTTTTAGGAAGGGATGGATTCATGTGGTAGTCTTTGTTTGTTGACACTCAACACTTCTTTAGTCCTTTGAAATAACATTTGGGACCCACTACAATCTTTATTCATCAATTAGGCTCGAAGATGGTTTCTCAGAAGCTAACACGTGGTGACTTCCACTTTTAATGAGGAGATACGTGGCATTTTCCACTTCTTCATCTAGAGGTACGTGGTGCCTTCTGCTTTTGCTAGGGATGAAGTAGAGAGGGACTCTGAGAGTGACACTTGGTAGCCTCTGCTGCACTTTAACACTTAAGCAAAATGAAATGATGCCTTTATGTGTTGAATGAAAGCATTGTAACCATGTCTCCCAAATGTTGACACGTGGTGACTTCTACTGTTTCTTCAAAAGGTAGTTCAGGGCCTCCGCAACTACCACCTGACACTTTCTGCTCTCTTTGCTACTTGGTCCATTGAAAATATTTGCCAAATGAAACAAGGGTGCCTCTATGAGACTCAGACGCTGACATGTGGTGCATTTTGCTTAGCCATTATTAGGTACATGGCATATTTTTTGACCTTCCCAAAAATTACAAAAAGGTGTTCGGAGGACGCCAGCTACCCAGCTTCATCTCCTAAAAATTGACACTTGGTGACTTTTACTTGAATTTGATACTTGGGAAAAAATGAGATGAAAGAAACAAAAGGGGGAAAAGGGATCCGCTACCAGAGGGCGACACTTGGAAGCTTCCACTGCACTTTGACACTTAGGCAAAATGAACTGGCCCTCTGCTTCAAAATTTTGCCGTGACATCCAGGATACGTAGGAACCAAAATTGCAGCTCGAGTCAAAAAATAAAATATGATGTAGAGTAAAATTTACTCTATAGTACACATGCCATGGCATGTATCCAAGTTTGTCTAAGAAATATGTTGTATTATAACTCTCCTTTGATAACATAGAAAAGTTTGTAGATTGTGCGAGGACCCACATGGATATGTAAGACTACAGTACCCATAGTAGTAGCCATAGTATCATTGAAGGAATGAAGTATTATATTAGACTATGACACATAATTATTAGGAAGTGATAGATGTTTGTAGGCATGAGTGGAGATAATATTAATACTATCACCTTCATCAATAATAACTCTCTTAACATGATTTTGATCGATAGATGCAGTGATAAAAAGTGTAGG
>JARHVA010005224.1:1230000-1235000 GCA_037957365.1 Torreya grandis | reverse complement strand
ATGGTGTTCATCGAGTAGCTCAAGTTGGTCCAAACTTTCTTGGCAAAAGTAATCATTAGTATGTATGTCTTGTAGAGAGATGTGAAGAAAAGGAATCTGGACCTTGAGAGGTAAGACTAATTCCATCCCATAAACCAATGAAAAAGGTGTAACACTCATAGGGGTTCTAATGCTAGTGTTGTAAGCCCATAAGGTGAAGGGAATGTGTGTATGCCAATCCCTACCAATATCATTGACTACCTTCATTAGGATTTTGGTTAAGGTTTTGTTAGAAGCTTCTGCTTATCCATTTATTTGTGGATAGTATGGTGATGATAAATATTAAAGAGAGAGAGTTAGGGATAAGTTATTAAAACCCAAATAAGTGTGCACCATTCTAGACATTGCAGATTCCCCTCTTTGTTTATGGAGGAAGACACTTGTAGATAATAAAACACTACATAGAATAGTTGTTAGTGGAGATATATACAGACTACCAAGCTAAGTGTTTATTCCAAGAAGCATGAAACTTCCTTGTGATGATATTCTACTATTTTAAAACAAAGTTTAAAATAAATGCAAGTAAAAAGAGAGAGTTAGAGTTTTGTTTACCATGTTGTAGGTCTGAGTGTAGTAGAAGATAATATAGTGTAAGATGATATGTTAGGTTTATGTTTTGGGAAGGTTGTTAGGATGTTTTGAGGTTAATAGTTCAAAAACACAATAACCAACATCAGTTAAATGACTAATGTCAGTTGGGGTTGCCAATGTTAGTTGGGTCATCAATATCGGTTAGGGCTGTAGAATTAGAATGAGTTAGAGAAGGATTTTTTGAGATGTAAATGGGAGTGTGGTCTGGTTTTGAGGTTGGAAAGAGTCGTAAGGGGGTGGGTAATACTTAGGTGAGATCGAATAGAGAGTTGGTGTGTTGGGGCTTAGAGAAATGGGTGGGGAGCTTTACAACTCCTCCATGGAAGGAGTCAGGGTTTGAGAAATAATAAATAATATAATGTACAACAATTATAAAATTACTATTTAAAGACTTACAAAACACCAAGATATACTTAAGTAGTGAAATGGGTGAACTATTACTGTCAGATAGATGACTTTGATGAGGCTTGGTGAACCAATGGGTGAATAGATAAGACAAATGTGTGCTAGTGGTCCTCAAGAGTTCAAGCTCTGTGTGGTGTATCAATTCTTGATGTAGATCAATTTGTGTAGAGTAATGGTAATATTGGATGTCAAAAGTGATGTAGGATGCTCTGATTGCCAAAAGCCTATGTGTGAATCATTAATTTTAAACTCAAATACCAACTTAAATTTTTTAATAAATAATAGATGTCAGCAATCTTGCCAATGTTGGTTGAGGGTTGATCGATGTCAGTTTCATGAGAATAAGTAAAAGGGATATTTTTATCCCATTTTATATTCCTTCTCTTACCAAGTGTGGTGTCCATTATAAAATGGTAAAAATTTGAGGTTATAAAGAACATAGTTATGAATTTATGCTAGGGGTGAGAATAAGTCATAGGTAGTTAGGATTAGGAGACTAACTCTCAAGGTGACTCAGAGGGTAAGAATAAGTCTTAGGATGAGGTGGCTAGGTGAGGTGGCATAAGTGGGTTTTAATTAACTTAATTAAATATTTTAAGGTGAAAACATGGGTTAGGAGGGTTAATTATTAAAAGGGGATCAAATGGGGTTTTGACACAAGGAGTCACACAAGTGTGTGACATAATTAAGGTGTCTACATTTGTCCCTTTTTTTCCTGTAACTTATATTGAGAAGTTGTGAGAAAAAAATAGGAGTTGGATGCTCTAGGTATGGGATGTGATATTCTCCCTCAAAATGGGAACCAACCTAAGATAATATGGAATTGGGTACCTATTTAATAGGTAGTGATTGGATGGGTAAATGTTGAGGAGTTGTGAATAGGTCCAAGTGTGATAGATCTAGGGTGTACAATGGCTTATCGAGCATGGTGGGTAGGTTTGCACCCTATGATTTTGAGGAAACCATGGCTATATTTATAAGGAGTGGTGAGAGAGAGATATATAAATTTATAGGTAGGGGATAAAATTAAAGTACTAATTTTTGTGCTATATGAATAAGTGATGACATTGCAAACCTATCTAACTACAACACAAGCACAAGTTTTAGTTTTATAGGGACAAGTGATGAAACTGTAGGGATAGGTTACTACACTGATAATGGAGAGAGATGGTTTGAGAGAAACAAGGTAGGATACCCCCCTCCTCCACCATAGGTACCAATATAGGGTCCACCATAGGCATCACCATAGGGTCCTATAGTAGGTTTGATGGGTTTACCATATCCTGTGCCACTAGCGAGGTACAACATTGCTTTAGATGAGATTGCATACTATGAGAGAGATAGCAAGAAGTTCTCATAAATTCTAAGATATTCTAAGGCTAAAGAAAGAGAGATCAGAGATATGCACCATGACCTCTAATTCATATAGATATAGACATGTAGAGGGTGGTGATGATACTACCTCTTCATGACCATGACCACAAACTTGTGTATTCTAAGGGCTAGATGTATTGTGATTTTTGTTATATATATTCCAACCTACAAACCAAAGTTGAGAGATATATGGTGAGAGAGAGATGATACTGATATGATTCATTCATGTATATTCATATTTAGTACACATATATATATATATATGTATATATATATATATATATGTATATATATATATATATGTATATATATATATATATATATATATATGAGATTTTGGTATTGTGAGATGTTATTTTGGTGTTATCGATGATAATGGTATATTATGTATGAGGTTTATGTGATGTTATTTGTGGTTATGTTAGTCATAGTTAGTGTGTTATGCTAGCATTTCCCATATTCATGATGGTACATGCATAGTTGAGCAGTTGGTTTCATCTTAGAATTTTTCTATATATGTGATGTTGTATGGTAAAAATGAGCTGTTTGATTTTATAGTTTCTTGATTTACTGTTGTTTAGACAAGCTATGTTGGTTACATTTTACATGAGGTTGTATGAAATAAATTAGCTAGAAAATGGTTTATTAATATTAGTAGAGTGTGATGATTGAAGAATGCATTTTTAATACACCATGATGTTTGTTAATATTGTTGAGCATCATTGCTTGAAATGGATATGTAAGTAATAATATTATTAAACACATAATTTTAAGATGTAAGAATAGAGATTGGTAAGTAGGAAAGAATTTAAGTGAATATTATTTTGATATGCCACCTTAAAAGAGAAATTAACATGTGATAGAAAATAAAGGGATGTGATGCTCTTACATTGGTGATTAATAGGCATGAGAGTATGAGCCTTATTCATGCGTTGCAGTATCAACCATTCATTTGGTAGAGAAATTTCATGATCACCTTGTGTCAAGTGAGTTTAAAGTCCATTGATTTTGAGGGAGTAAGAGGGGAAAAAAGTAAAAGGAATTAGGGTTTTTGGGTAGCATAACCTTCATAGTGGGTATGGTATGCCCCTTCTATAGGTGACCTGAGAGCTATCATAGGTAAGTCCATGACCAAAGTTTTCCATGTCTTTTTCTTATGTAGGCTGATCAATGTGGGAAGCCTTCATTGGGATATTGTTGGTGCCTTGAGGTCATGCAAAGCTGATCAATGTGGGAAGATTATAAGTCATTATTTCTTTAATAACAAAGCTTGGCTTAGCCATCCTTCAAGGGAGTGGTATAAGTTTTTTAAGCTATCCTTCTAGGGAGTAGTCTATTTATAGTAGTAATGAGAAGTTACGTAGCTATACTTCAAGGGAATAGTCTACATTAAGAATCATGACCTGAGAGATAATAATTTATCTATATATCCCAATTTATGTTATTATATATAACATAGTAGGTTTATAGGAAGAAATCAAAAATAATGAATCTAATTCTATTTTTGATCAGTACAATGATCCTCCTACAAATTATGTTCATCCATTTTATGTATCTATGAAAATTATTCAAAATTTTATCCATAATTGTATTCTTGAAAAGAAATTTTAAGAACATTATGCCTAAATTTATTTTTTATCAAACAAACATATCTTATGAAACAACCAACAAAAAAATTACTAGTTTTGATTCTCATTAAACTAAAAGATAAGGTAAGTTTCACAATAGTGTTATTAAGATAGATTAGGATAAAATAATCAAGTGTATTTCTAATGTGTAAGTTATAAATATCCATGGTAACTATGATATGTTATTATATAGAGACTAGTATAAGGAAATAGTATTAATAGAATATACCAAATCTATAAGAGGTTAACGATCATTGGGTTATACCCCAATAGGTTATAAATCTTTGATCAAGGCTTGGAAGTGCTAGGATGAGTTTTGGATTAACTCATATAAAGACATCTTTATAAGGGTTTGGTGAAGTTATTTCACCATTGAGTCTTGAATGACTTGTGAAGTTGTGGATTGGGGGGCACCAAGAATAGATATTTTGGGATTTGGTGGAGGAGTGTCTTTGGAAAATGGATGAGCCCAAGGGGTGGTGACATTTTCCTTAACTTTATCCTTTTGATTTTGAGACCGTGTGGCCACATTAATTATGTTGATTTAGAGCATAGACAAAGAAGGTGGTGGAAGAGGCATAACCTCATCATTGGTCTTGGATTCAGGTGAGGCAGTAGGTGGATTTTAGGATGTAACTATAAGAATAATTATGAGGTTAGAAAGAGGCTCCTTAATGAAAAGTTTTTTCATATCAAATTGTTGTTGTAAAATAGTTGTGAGAGCTTTATATCTTTTTGTATCATGTCCAAGTGAGTGATGATATAAAAAACTTGTGTGTCATCAAACCAAGATGGTTTTGGTCCAAGAGGCTAATAAGGCTTGATCTAAGGAAGGGTTATGGTGGAGGATTGAAAAAAATATCATAAGAGAGAGGCTTGAGAGCCTACTAGTGGGATAACACTTGTTTTCATAATAGGGGTGGACACCTTCTTTGATTTAGGAGGTGTGGATGTGGTTTTGCA
>JARHVA010005224.1:1072500-1225000 GCA_037957365.1 Torreya grandis | reverse complement strand
TAGAGAAGGATTTTTTGAGATGTAAATGGGAGTGTGGTCTGGTTTTGAGGTTGGAAAGAGTCGTAAGGGGGTGGGTAATACTTAGGTGAGATCGAATAGAGAGTTGGTGTGTTGGGGCTTAGAGAAATGGGTGGGGAGCTTTACAACTCCTCCATGGAAGGAGTCAGGGTTTGAGAAATAATAAATAATATAATGTACAACAATTATAAAATTACTATTTAAAGACTTACAAAACACCAAGATATACTTAAGTAGTGAAATGGGTGAACTATTACTGTCAGATAGATGACTTTGATGAGGCTTGGTGAACCAATGGGTGAATAGATAAGACAAATGTGTGCTAGTGGTCCTCAAGAGTTCAAGCTCTGTGTGGTGTATCAATTCTTGATGTAGATCAATTTGTGTAGAGTAATGGTAATATTGGATGTCAAAAGTGATGTAGGATGCTCTGATTGCCAAAAGCCTATGTGTGAATCATTAATTTTAAACTCAAATACCAACTTAAATTTTTTAATAAATAATAGATGTCAGCAATCTTGCCAATGTTGGTTGAGGGTTGATCGATGTCAGTTTCATGAGAATAAGTAAAAGGGATATTTTTATCCCATTTTATATTCCTTCTCTTACCAAGTGTGGTGTCCATTATAAAATGGTAAAAATTTGAGGTTATAAAGAACATAGTTATGAATTTATGCTAGGGGTGAGAATAAGTCATAGGTAGTTAGGATTAGGAGACTAACTCTCAAGGTGACTCAGAGGGTAAGAATAAGTCTTAGGATGAGGTGGCTAGGTGAGGTGGCATAAGTGGGTTTTAATTAACTTAATTAAATATTTTAAGGTGAAAACATGGGTTAGGAGGGTTAATTATTAAAAGGGGATCAAATGGGGTTTTGACACAAGGAGTCACACAAGTGTGTGACATAATTAAGGTGTCTACATTTGTCCCTTTTTTTCCTGTAACTTATATTGAGAAGTTGTGAGAAAAAAATAGGAGTTGGATGCTCTAGGTATGGGATGTGATATTCTCCCTCAAAATGGGAACCAACCTAAGATAATATGGAATTGGGTACCTATTTAATAGGTAGTGATTGGATGGGTAAATGTTGAGGAGTTGTGAATAGGTCCAAGTGTGATAGATCTAGGGTGTACAATGGCTTATCGAGCATGGTGGGTAGGTTTGCACCCTATGATTTTGAGGAAACCATGGCTAGATTTATAAGGAGTGGTGAGAGAGAGATATATAAATTTATAGGTAGGGGATAAAATTAAAGTACTAATTTTTGTGCTATATGAATAAGTGATGACATTGCAAACCTATCTAACTACAACACAAGCACAAGTTTTAGTTTTATAGGGACAAGTGATGAAACTGTAGGGATAGGTTACTACACTGATAATGGAGAGAGATGGTTTGAGAGAAACAAGGTAGGATACCCCCCTCCTCCACCATAGGTACCAATATAGGGTCCACCATAGGCATCACCATAGGGTCCTATAGTAGGTTTGATGGGTTTACCATATCCTGTGCCACTAGCGAGGTACAACATTGCTTTAGATGAGATTGCATACTATGAGAGAGATAGCAAGAAGTTCTCATAAATTCTAAGATATTCTAAGGCTAAAGAAAGAGAGATCAGAGATATGCACCATGACCTCTAATTCATATAGATATAGACATGTAGAGGGTGGTGATGATACTACCTCTTCATGACCATGACCACAAACTTGTGTATTCTAAGGGCTAGATGTATTGTGATTTTTGTTATATATATTCCAACCTACAAACCAAAGTTGAGAGATATATGGTGAGAGAGAGATGATACTGATATGATTCATTCATGTATATTCATATTTAGTACACATATATATATATATATGTATATATATATATATATATGTATATATATATATATATGTATATATATATATATATATATATATATATATATGAGATTTTGGTATTGTGAGATGTTATTTTGGTGTTATCGATGATAATGGTATATTATGTATGAGGTTTATGTGATGTTATTTGTGGTTATGTTAGTCATAGTTAGTGTGTTATGCTAGCATTTCCCATATTCATGATGGTACATGCATAGTTGAGCAGTTGGTTTCATCTTAGAATTTTTCTATATATGTGATGTTGTATGGTAAAAATGAGCTGTTTGATTTTATAGTTTCTTGATTTACTGTTGTTTAGACAAGCTATGTTGGTTACATTTTACATGAGGTTGTATGAAATAAATTAGCTAGAAAATGGTTTATTAATATTAGTAGAGTGTGATGATTGAAGAATGCATTTTTAATACACCATGATGTTTGTTAATATTGTTGAGCATCATTGCTTGAAATGGATATGTAAGTAATAATATTATTAAACACATAATTTTAAGATGTAAGAATAGAGATTGGTAAGTAGGAAAGAATTTAAGTGAATATTATTTTGATATGCCACCTTAAAAGAGAAATTAACATGTGATAGAAAATAAAGGGATGTGATGCTCTTACATTGGTGATTAATAGGCATGAGAGTATGAGCCTTATTCATGCGTTGCAGTATCAACCATTCATTTGGTAGAGAAATTTCATGATCACCTTGTGTCAAGTGAGTTTAAAGTCCATTGATTTTGAGGGAGTAAGAGGGGAAAAAAGTAAAAGGAATTAGGGTTTTTGGGTAGCATAACCTTCATAGTGGGTATGGTATGCCCCTTCTATAGGTGACCTGAGAGCTATCATAGGTAAGTCCATGACCAAAGTTTTCCATGTCTTTTTCTTATGTAGGCTGATCAATGTGGGAAGCCTTCATTGGGATATTGTTGGTGCCTTGAGGTCATGCAAAGCTGATCAATGTGGGAAGATTATAAGTCATTATTTCTTTAATAACAAAGCTTGGCTTAGCCATCCTTCAAGGGAGTGGTATAAGTTTTTTAAGCTATCCTTCTAGGGAGTAGTCTATTTATAGTAGTAATGAGAAGTTACGTAGCTATACTTCAAGGGAATAGTCTACATTAAGAATCATGACCTGAGAGATAATAATTTATCTATATATCCCAATTTATGTTATTATATATAACATAGTAGGTTTATAGGAAGAAATCAAAAATAATGAATCTAATTCTATTTTTGATCAGTACAATGATCCTCCTACAAATTATGTTCATCCATTTTATGTATCTATGAAAATTATTCAAAATTTTATCCATAATTGTATTCTTGAAAAGAAATTTTAAGAACATTATGCCTAAATTTATTTTTTATCAAACAAACATATCTTATGAAACAACCAACAAAAAAATTACTAGTTTTGATTCTCATTAAACTAAAAGATAAGGTAAGTTTCACAATAGTGTTATTAAGATAGATTAGGATAAAATAATCAAGTGTATTTCTAATGTGTAAGTTATAAATATCCATGGTAACTATGATATGTTATTATATAGAGACTAGTATAAAGAAATTGGTGTTTTTGTAGGTAATGATACTACTTGAGTCCTTATTGGTAATGAAATTGTGTTTATGCATAGAGAGGAATGGAATAAAAATAATGTTAAATACATATAAATAATGTTTCATATTTTAAAACTAGAATGGGTACTTATGCATTGCTAACCTTGGATGAGATTGATCATAGAAAAATAAGAACTATTTATCTAGAAACCATTTGGTCTTTGTACGTTGATGAAGCTTATTTGTAATATGGGAGTCATGTTGTAATTATTGTATTTCTCCCATAGGTAATTTTTTCATGTATTCTTGTAAATCATGTTTTCAAAACACTAACATCAAAACTAAATATGATGATCTATGATTAGTTATTGAAAATGAAATAAAACTAAATATCAAACAGTTAGAGGTTTTTATAGATTCTAAATTAATCATGAGAAAACTTAGAAGAATTTATAAATAATTAGACTTTGATCCATATGTATAATCAAAAGGTTTAGTCACTCCCTAAAATATATTAAGCATTCAAAATCACACATATTATTAAATAATTTAATTCTATTGTTTAAAAGCTTGTTGTTTTTATTTATAATCCCACTTTAAGTGACATTAAATGGGCTATATATTAGTATTTTTCATAAGTTTTAAGAGATAAAATTCTTGATGTTAATGATATTTAGCTTGTATTTAATTATGAAGAACATATAAATGTGTTTCTAAAGGGTAATTATTTTGGTCATGATGAATAAGTGATCAATTTTGGTGATTATTTGTAGCTATTCACCAATAAGGTGCCTACTAGTTTACTCAGCCTAGATCAATGTTTACACTACATGATGAACAAAAAATATCATGAATGAAGGAACGATATAGATAATTATTGGTGATACTATTCCCATTAGTATTGAAACTTAAGATAATCTTAAATTTGTATAATTAGGTATTTATTGTACTACTAACATAAAATTTAAAAATTTAAAGTTATTCATAGAGTTTATAGATATATTTTCATGGTGCAATTATCTAAAAATGACACTTGAGTGCTAAGAATGTTATTTGAGATCACCCATCCCTAGATTAATGCTAGACCTATCTTAAGGCATATTTAAACACTTGTATAGGCTTCATGTGGGCCACACACATCCCTAAACATCCCTAAAGTTACACCAAATCCTAACTTTAACATCTTATCTTGTAGTGCTTTAGTTTTTTCCACTTGGACACTAACACCATAATCTAGACAGTATCACCCCATGGTGTTAGTGTCCTAGTTTGGGTGTTATTGTCCTTTTCCATCCTTTTGTCTCCAATAGATATATTTTCAAATGAGAAACCAATTAAGATCAACCTATATCTCTTTTAAGACCTAAAAATCACTAAAATAATATATATACATGTCTTTTAGCCCTTTATCCACTAGATGGAGATCATATGTAAATTACACAAACAAACTCAGAATAAGTTATGCACAATCAAGATTATCAATCCCTATTATACCCTACTTCTATATATATCCATTCTAAAAAAATATTAAGCTTAGATTAATCATATTTACTATCTAAATAACATTCAAGTCACTCAAAGTGGAATTCATAATAGCTTCACCCACACTTGCACTAACACTTAGGTGGGAAAAACTACATTAGGATTGATCCATCTATGGAGTAATGGCTTTTAGGTAACTCTAATAATAGTAAGGTGTTGAGGATTTCTATCCTACCCCACTAACAAAACACTTTGATAATTGTGCCAACTAAATGTCATATTAATATGGAGGTTTAGGGTTTGATTATAAAATTAGTCAAAATGGATCACCTATAAGTAACCAAAACTCATGCATATAGGAAAATGCTTGGTAGACCCAACCAAATGTGCACATAGAGGCCCAAAACAATTATACATAGAGGATGTATGCAATAGAGAATATATCATGTCTATAAATCAATCCTACATTTAAGATGATAGATCATACTTACACTTTCGATTGAGGATACATTAGATAAAAAAAACCATGACCAATATGGGCATCTAATAGACCCAATTAGGTGATCTCTTACCACATTAAATGATCCTAAGTAGGGTTTAAAAGCCTCTAGTCAAGAACAACCATGAAATAACCTTAACTAATCCCTATGTTTTTATATTAACTAAGCTAATACCAAGTAAAGGAAATAAATCTAATCTAGTGCTCACTAAAACTTGTGGCATAATATGGGGGTTAGAAATTAAAAAAAACATGCATAGGAGAATATTAATTAATCTATGTATGATCAAGACCCTAATACATGAAGAATAAGAGAAATATTATTCGAAGTCAATACTTATTATAATCCTATCTACTAAAGAGAGGAGCAAAGTTAGAGAATGCTTACCCAAAATATGAACCCATCAAGACACAATATCTCCCTTGGCCAAAGGGAATTTGTAATAGGTTTTTGTGGTTTTTAAATATCACTAAGAAAGGCCAAATCATCTAAGACTTCTCCATAAGACTATATTCTCCAAGTAGAAACCCTAAGCTGAGACTGCTCAAGTAGAATGGTGGAATAACATATTCTAAATAAGTAAAAGTGAATAATAACTCTTGTTCATTCATAAATAATGATGAAATGATCTTTTATATATAGGTGGATTTAACCTTAATCCCTTCTAAAAGTTTTAACTGATAGGGTTGACCAAATAGACCTAGTATATTTATGGATCATAATTTACTAGGTCATAGGCTAGGTCAGAAAGGAGTTGACCTAAACCCTAAATGAATTTTACCTAAAATAGTACAAGGTCGACCCAGTTGACCTAGTATAGTAGACTGTCAAAAGGGTTTAAGGTGAGAAAAAGAGGGATAAAAAGTGGGAAGATACTGGAAGAGTGTGTTAAAGAGGAATGGTAGCTTAGGGAATGGTTTTAGGATCTACTTCAATTAGTAATAATGTGGAATAAGGGATAACAATCCTATGATCACCAATGGTCTGCCCACCTATTTATTGATGTACCCTTTAAGGCATGCACTCAAAGAGATTGAGTCTCAAGGGGTTCCTATAAGATAGAAAGCATCAGTATTTGATAAAAGGTAAAAATATTGTGTGTATACATATTCCCCACTCTAATCTCATCATATGTCATTAAAGTGAAATAGGGTATGGTAATTTGAGGAAGAACATAATAACACACAATGCTAAGGCAAAAAAAATTTGTTATAGTTTAAATAAAAAATAACTGAAAGTAAATGATGGAAAGGGAAATGAATGAAAATTAAATGTGATGCATACCTTGACTTACCTTTATTGTTAGATGGTTTTATAATATGTTTATATTTTTTATTGTGGAGGGTGTAGACACTTCTTTCAAAAAACCTAAGAAAACAAAACTAAAGAGAAAAAATAAACAAATGAAAAAAATCCAAGATAATTGGTGCTATGTGGATGGGATGTACTTGGAAATTTGGAAAGCTGGGGTGATAAATTCTATGTTAGAAAAAATAACTAAGTAAAAATTTATGAGTAAATTGGGAACTAAAAATCCAAGGCTAATAAAGACCTAAAAAATTAAACAAGTAAACCTTAAATAATAAATGCAAACTCACCAAATCAAACCAAAGATATATGTCAAAAAGGATGGTAATCAAACATTGATGTAAAATTAGTAACAATCCTTAAACAAATATTAGCAAGCAAAAATGGTAAACAACATTGATGAGTGAGTAGTAATAAGCCTTAATCAATCATCAATGGAAAATTTTGCATAAAAAAGAAAACAACATTGGTGAGTGAGAAGAAACAAACCAACCTCACTCAATAGTGGAAAAAGTAGATGAAATTAGAAACAGACTTAGGTGTCTACAAAAAGGGTAATAAAAAAATAGTAAATGGTAAAAATAAATCAAGGCATATTTATAAATGTAAATTCATGGTGTAAAGAAAGTAATCCATAGTTGCTTAAACATAATGTTTTGTTTTAAGGATAGATAAAATTGGAATAAGGTAGTGCTAGCATGTTTTTAAGATGTGAAGGAGAAGGAAATATATAAGAGGGAAAACATATTTGGAATCATAATTTGACTATCAAGGGTGGAAATGAAATGGGTGGATGGGATATTGAAGTAAAAACCAAGGTAGAGGATCTCATTATCTAAGTCAAGCCACTCAAATTAGGTTTGTTAGAAAAAGAGGACTTTAAATTTTAAGGACTTTGAAGAACTTATCTTAGCCACACAAGTCTTATGTTAACAAATTAAGTATGTATATCATCCCATGAGTGTTATATGCATGAAAACTAAGATGGACCTACCTTCCCACAATGTGTTCCCCATTCCTCAGGACCCCTTACAAAGCTATTGGTCTACTATGAAGATTGGGTGCTTGTGTTATAAAGTAGGTGGCACCATAGATTTTATTAAATTCTCCTATTCCAATCTACTAGACTACCATACCCCAATGGACCTCAGCTTTATGTGAGGCCAACTATCGAATTTGAGCTTTGATTATAGATATGAGATGTGTTTGTAATCACATCTTTTGGTTTGGTATTGAATTTTAATATTTTTTATGTTGCCTTTTGTATATCATTGCCTTTTGTTTCAAATGATTTGGATTTTAAATATATTGATTGATTTTTCTATTCCTCCTCCATAGGGATTTAGAAAATCAAACATGGGTGCTAAAGATGAATTTCACTTGAATATTTGGGAATTGGTTGTTAAAATAGAGAACTTTAGAGATCATGGAGTCTACAAGTATTGTAAATCTAGGTGAAATATGAGTTATATCTTGAGTTTGACATTGTTTTATCCAATGTGGATTGAAAGGAAAGGAAATCAAGAGGAAAAAAACACAACAATTTGAATTACTTAAAATAAAATAAAAATGTCACAAAGGGTAAAAAAGGGATTCAACGACATTAAAGTGTGACTCTTTATCATGAAAATGAGGGAAATGGATGAAAATATGATAAAATAGATTGTTGTGAAAATTCCATCTACAAAAGAAGCAAAAGCTAAAGCTGAGAATAAGGATAAAAAATTTGTAACCAGATTTTCAGAAAAGAAATTAAAACATGGTGATTTTATGAGGAAAGCCAGATCTTATCCATGGTCTTACACTAAAACTAATGAAATAGAAACCCATGAGGGTGTAAAAAATCATTAAAAAAGTAAATGGGATAATAAAAAAATGGTTTTTTGTGAGGAAGGCTAGGTCATATCCATGGTCTTACACTACATCTCATAAAACATAAACCCAAGGGGTGTCAAAAAGTGGATAAAAAGTATGAAAACAAATAAGACTAAAATACATCATGAGGAAGACCAAGTCCTATACGTAGTTTTACATTGCAACTCATGAGAAAATGGGAAACTAGAAGACCAAAAAAGAAGGACTAAGGTTTATAAAAAGAGAGAATTGTTGCAGAAGGAGAGGCCCATGTAATTGTCGTACAAAAAGTGTTAGATAAATATCATATATAAAGAATGAAAAGAAGTGAAGAATTAGGAAAAATACTTATTGAGAAATTATGAATTGTTTAGATATTTGAAAACATGGCCTTCATTGATTTTAAGGTAATAGGTGCTTTGAACAAGAAAATATTTGACTAAATAAGGTCCCCACCATTTTTAGGCATATTTACCTGATTTATCATTACTGTATTCTAATTTAAGGACAAGAGCACCAATATTAAATGTGTGAATTTTAACATGTTTGTTATGTTGTTTGGTAATATGGTCCTTGTATTGGTGGTTGCGTTATAAAGATTAAAGATGATGTTCATCAAGGAGATCAAAGGAATGAAGGTAAGATTCAAGTAATTCTTCATTAGGGATGATACCATGAAGAGATATATGAAGAGAGGGAAGCTAAACTTCTAATGGAAGGATTGATTTAGAACCATAGACTAGAGAGAATGACATTACCCTTGTAGCAGATGTATGCTAGTCTAATAAGCCTAAAGAGTAGGATAGAGATGAAGGTGCCAATCCATGTGGGTTTCATGAATTATCATTTGGATAATTTTATTAATATTTTTTTTGGTGGCCTCAACTTAGACATTATATTATGGATGATAGGGTGTTTAAAATTTTTGATTGATCTTAAATTTAGCATAGAGTTGTTTGGCATATTTATTTTTGAAGTTACCATCATTGTCTGAAATGATAGTATGGGGAACACCAAAGTGAAAAATGAATTGATTAAGGATAAATTTAGGGATGGTAGTACTCGTGACATTAAAAAGGGGAATATACTCAACCCATTTGGTAAAATATTTGGTAGTGTGATGATAAAGACATGCCCTTATTGAGAGTGAGGTAATTTATCGATGAGATCTAATCCCCACATGGAAAATGGCTAAGGAGATTCTATAGTTTGAAGTTTTGCTAAAGGTGAATGAATTAGATCATCATGAAGCTAGAAAGGAGTACACTTTTTATAATATTAAATATCATACTTTTCAAGAGTGAATCAAAACTATCCCATGTGTAGGCATTTGTATGTCATAGCATGTCCAATATAGTGGCCACTGCAAATGCCCCTATGTGCTATTAAAGGAGATGAAAGACTTCATATTACATTACAAAATGAATTAAGGTACCTTCAAAATTGTTGTAATAAATTATGTTGTATTGAAATACATATTTAAAATCTTTTTTATAAATGTGAGTCTTTTCATGAGAGTCTAAGTTGGTAGGATAAGTTTGGCATTATAGAAATTAAATGATGTCTTTATACCATGGGCTTTGTTAGATGGTAAAAAAATTGATGTGGAAGATAAAAAAGTTTTAGATTTGAGTGTAATATATATATTTTATTATTTTGATATGAAAAGTGAGATCAAAAATAACTCAATGGGGATGAAAAAGAGATGTTGAAGAAGCAAGGGAATCAGTAATGGAATTTTTATCTCAAGGGATAGGTTTAATAGTAAACGAAATGAAGTATTTGGTAAGAGTAGTTTAAATTTGATGATAATCAATGAGATTATCTCTTTTACATAGGTAATCACCATTTAATTGATATTAAATAAGTTGAGAATCACCTAAAGCATGAAGATATTGGATATCTTAATCAAGAACATATTTCATGCCAAAGATTAGAGCTTTGTATTCTACCATATTGTTACTGATGTCAAATATTAAAAAAAAATATTAAGGGATGATTTTACCAAGAGGACTTGTACGAATTCAACCTACTATAGCTCCTTGAAGGTATTTATCACCATCAAAGTGAAGGGTCCAAGTATCCTCATGTAATTTGACATTAGTTTTAGGAAGTTCTTCGATAACTACTTTTGGTTTTGTAGTATTAGAGAAGATAGTATATTCATCAAGATTACTTACTTTATTATTAGTAGTGAAGTTATAAAAGTAATATTTAAGTGAAATATCTTGATTGAGATCTTCAATATATAGAATATTATCATCTGGAAAACCATCTTGAAGGTGATTGGTGGCTGGCATAAGAGATATGGCAAGTTTATTAGTTATGCCTTGTCCTTTGATAGTTTTTGAGTTACAATGCAGAGATAAAATTCCATAAGGATGACATTAAATTTTCCAATTCTATCTCTAGGAAGAAAGGATTTGGAAAAAAAGTGATGAAGGGGATCAAAATGAATGATGAAATAGGTGGTCTAGTAAAGCATGTAATGTCAAAGCTTTTTAGCTATGAAAAAATGGCAAGGCAATCACATTCAGCTTTGGTATAACATTTCTCATAATTAATGAAGCCTCAACTAATGTAATAAATGACATACTCTCTTCTCATATCATCTTGTTAGGAAAACATTACCATAAATGATATAGGTGTGGAAGAATTATATAAAATTAGAGTCATCGGAATGAGGACAAAGAATAGGTAGGTGAATCAATGAATCTTTCATGTTATTGAAAGCTTTTTGGTAAGGGCCTATTTATTTTATATTATTATGTTTCTTAAGAAGAGAATTGATGGAATGGATGTGATAATACATCTTGAGGATAACTCATTTAATTACCCTAAGTTTTTCAAGATAAGTGTGAATGTTTCAAGTGGATCGAGGAATGGGCATGTTGAAAATAACATTAATTTTAGTAGGGTCAACATTGATGCCACAGAGAAAGACTAAGAATCCTAATAATTTTCTAGATGTGATACCAAAATCACATTTGTAAGGATTTAGTCAAATTTGATATTTAATAAGATTATCAAAGATGATATAAAGGTTAGAGAGATGAGTCTTACAACTTTTGTATTTAGTAATGAGCTCAACCACATAGGTTTCAATAATTTTTTGGATAATATCATGAAAGACATGAGTCAGTGCTTGTTGATAAGTGGATCCATAATTTTTGAGGCCAAAGGGAATTTTAACATAGCAATAGGTGACCCATTATATGGTGAAAGTGGTTTTATGTTGGTCCTCAAGGGTGATGTTAATATGATTGTAGCCTAGAAAACCATCCATATAAGATAACATTTCATAACCAAGTATGGAATCTATCAAAGGTAAATGGAATTTATCCTTGGCACAAGCGAGATTAAGATTTAAAAAATCAATAAAAATGTGAATGACCATAGTGACATTTTTTTAAATGAGAACTATGTTAGAAACCCATTCAGAATAGTCCATTGGTTTGATAAATTTAACACAGTAATTTGATGATTTCTTTCTGACATAAGCTGAAAAACTCAGGTATAAATTTCATTTATTTTTTCTGCACAAGTTTGGCATCATGGTAAGTGATGATGTTATGCACCAAAATGCTAGGTTCAATACTAGACATGTCCTCATAGGAATAAATAAATATCTCATGATATTTATCAAAAAATAAGCTAAAGTTATCATACCTAATAGGTGAGAGTTTGTGAGAAAATGTAATTGGGCTAGGGCATGATGGAGTACCATATTCATTACGAGTATTCTCTTTGAAAAGTATGGAATTTAAATATTGGAAATGGTGTGGTTAATTAGGTAAATAATAAATTTTATTAGTTTTAGGATCAATGCTAGAAACAAAATTGTTGAAACAAGAGGTTTTGGTTTTGAAATTTCCAAGTTTATGATGTTGCCAAGGAAGTTGAGGTTCTCAAGCATGAAGTATTTAAAGAATAACTTCATAAATAGGCAAGGTGGGAAGAGGACCATAATACTCAATATCTACTTCAATATCTAGAATTTGATTACCATGGTGATCATACTTAGAATGTATCTAATGGGCATTGGTGGCCTTGGAATCTATTATAAACTTAGGAGTAGGAGAAGTAGATGCATCATAAGGGATTGGTGTGTCATTGGTTTTTTTGATAGGGTAAGGATCAAATAAAAATATGGGATCCAAAGGTGATAGAGAGGATGCATGAATTTCCAAAGGTTTAGATAGTATGATTTGTTCTATCACCTAAGGAGTATTAAGAAGTAGAGAATTAACAAGAGGCACATGACCTTGAGGATCTAATTAATTATCTTTAGAAATGGTATGAACATCCTAGTTAAAATCATGAATTCAAGATAAGGTTTTATAATAATGTTGAACATCCAAGTCTCAAGATTGAGTTTGGGCCATGGTTTAATTATCATCATATGTTGGATAAATTGTACATGTTTGAGATCTAGGGGGAGTTTCAAAAGTTAAAATCCAAATATTAATGAATATATGTGGACACATGATGAGAGGATCTTGAAATAATTAGTCCACTATAAATTCATTGTAAATGAAGGTCTCTTCAGGTAAAAAATACTCCTAAGCAATGCATGGAGGGGGAAAACTAGTGATCTCATCAATAAGAGGAACAATATGATCTCAAGATAATAAAGAAGGAGTAATCCACTCTAAAATGTAGGTAGGTAGCTTGGTAATATTACAAGTATGTTGTAAATCATTAGGTTCATCATCATTTGAATCAACAAGAGTGACTTTTAAATCAAGATTGATGTTGATGAACTCAGGTAAAGGAACACTATTGATCTTAGGAATGGTAGGAATATGATACTAAGATTTTGGATTAGGAAGTTGAATACTCCAAGTTTTGGGATTAGACTTGTGCTTATATCATTTATATTATGTAAAAATTTAATACATTGGTTAATATAATAAGCAACAGCTTTCATTTTCTAAGTTTATGGATGACCAAAGAGTATGTTATAAGATAAGGATAAATCGAGTACAATAAGCTTAGTTCAAACGGTCTTAATTTTGATAGTTAGGGGAAGAAAAATACAACCAAGTGGATTTTGATTAGTCTTATCAAAACCACAATAGGTGAGATGGGTTTGTTTGAGATGATCCTTGTTATAACCAAGTTGTTGGAGAAGCCATAAAGATGCCACATTAATACCAAAGCCTTCACCAACTATAAATTTACAAATAAGGGTATTATTAATGGCTATTTTAATAAAAAGTGGTGAATCATTGGCATGAAAAAGGATTTCATCATTGATCATGTCCTCTTCAATAAATTCAATATTAGGCTTAGAAGAAGGACACATCATTTTAATGGTATGCATGTTGGTAGGTTGAGATTCAATATAAGGTGGTTCTCCATAAATATAATATAGATCTTCAATTTCTTGGAATTATTACATATGGAAATTGTGATGATATGGGGAAGTACAAACTAACTCCATAAGTGGAATATTTTAAGGCATAGAGTTAAGTTCTTCAAGAAAGTTCCAATGAGATTTAGAATAAAAACCAGCATGATATTTATGAGGTAAAGTAGATTTTGAAGAAATAGATGTTATTGGGGGTTCAAAAGGAGGAGATGGTTCCTCATGTGCTTCTAAATCTAGATTAGTGGTTTTAGTATCTTTGATAAGTTGTTATTCTAAATATGGCTTCTTAGGCTTGATAATAGGATCTTTGTGAGCTATCTTGTGATGATAATTAACCATGGAAGTGTTAATATATTGAGAATTATTTTAATATTGGTCATAATTGATATCAATATCACAAACATACTTGGTATTTTGTTAATTATTATAGGTGGGAAAATATTTCTTGTTATTTGAGGTAGAAGATTTGAAAACTTGTCATTTTTGAGAAGTAGTAGTGTACTCTTGATGATGAAGTTTGATCATAGCTTCATAATTAAATGAATCATAAAGTATATAAGAGACATCAATTTTAGTGATCCCTCTACAAGATTCATGAGAATGACCAATGTTGGTATGGGACCAACAAAATTGAAAAGGGAAATACCATTTAAGAGGATTTTTAGAATAAGCAAAAGGTTTAGAGGGTGGTAAAAATTATTTCATTTATTGCACCAAGATTTGTATGTGAGAAGATGAGAGAATGTTGGATTTGAAAAATCATGATTTGGTTTGTAGAATACTTTTGGTGATATCATTCATAGATGTTTCAAAATATCCTTTAATAATTTTAAGATTAGGTTTGAATTGGTTCATGAGAAAGTCTTGACGTTTAGCTTGGTCAAGAGCTTCATTAAGTGTTTGGGGAATAAAAATTTGAACCTTATATTAAATATAAGGAGTCAAAGAAGTGATGAATATTTTAAACAAATTATCATCAGTCATGTTATGGTGGGATTTATGGGCCAATGATTTCCATGTTTTGATACAGTCATAAGCTAATTCAGTGGGAGATTGCTTAGCATTGATGAAGTGGCTAAGATAATTTTTAGGAAGATCATTATGTTGAAAATATTTAAATAAAGGATTGACCCAATATTTGAGTTTACAAATGAAATGTTTGGGAATTTGGTTTTACCATTGTAATATATCACCAATGAAGGTTTTTACTAAGATTTTAGTAATGGAAAAAGTATTAGTTTGTATCCATTCTTTGTTAAGATTGCTAAAGGCTTTGATAAAGGATGCAAGGTCTTTAGTCCCATCATACTTGATAGTTGGAGATATGTTACCAATATCAATGGACATAATTAAGGGAGATAAAGGCTCATTTTGAATAGTTTGAAGCATTTTTTTATTCATTATAGGTTGAGGATTAACATTTCCTGAGACATCTCTAAGAAGTGGAGGAATATAATTTGGATTGGCTTGAGGATGGATATCCAGAGGTTGATTATCCATATTGATTAAATGATGTTGTATTTGTATTAGTTGAGAGGTGTTAGAATTTTTCATTATGTTCATTTGTTGTATAACTTGTGTAATAAGTTGATTTGTATCAATAGGTGGGTTATTGTTTAGAGGCATACTTCCCAAATTTGTACTAGGGGAAGGGTTATTAACAAATGGATTATTAATGGGATTATTTATTAAATATATGTAAATTTCTCCCTAAGGTTTTGAAGATGATAAGTATAAAAAGGGTCAGAACCATCAACTTTATCTTGAGGTGTGATTTGTACCATTTCATAAGCCACAGATGAAGGGGGGAAGAGGTGCTCCAAGAGTGATGGTGTTATTGGGAAGAAAAAATAAGGAGAAATGAACATCCTATATAGTATCTAAGTGGATTTAGGTTGTAAAAGAAGATTTTTATAGGGGAATTCATGATGACTTGGGAAAAATTAAAAAAATGCTAAGGAAGAGAAATAAAGAATTGAGTTGGATAAATAGGGAAAGTAGCAAGAGTACAGAGTCAACTGGGTTGACCTAGTAAAAAAAATAGTGTTTAAAATTTGAGAAAATAGGGATATAAAGTCAACTAGGTTGACCCAATTATTCAACCTAGATAGAAAATAGGTAAAAAAATATACAAATTTGATAGCGTCAACCTAGTATTGTAGGTAAGGGAACAAATAGTTTGTAAGAGACTATGTTGAGTATAAAAATTATGTACTAAAAAAATAAAAATTTTAAAATTAATTTTAAAAGCAAAAAGTGAAGCCACATAATCAATTAGGTCAATGAGGATGACTGAATTGAGGCATACAACACAAAAACCTTTCACCATTACAAGCCAATAAAATATTTTGTAATACGACATAAATTGAGCAAAGAACAAGTAGTCAACATGGAAAGTAAATGTTAACTTAGTCATCCTAAATGTTAAAAGATTATTGGAGTATGATTTTAAGTGTGATAGGAAGTTGGTTATAATTAAGGAACTAAAAACTAATCTAGGGATGGTTTTAGGATGTTTAAGCTGAAAGGGATGTATGTAAGAAATGGTATTGGTTTGGTATTAGGGCCTACCACCTCACTTCACACACCATAGTGATAAGTGTGTTAGGTGATTTGCCAATAAATACCATTACCCACATGTTTATACTTGGTTAGAAAACTAAGTTAGCTTCCCCCTTAGTGTGATATCCAAGTAGGCAGACCTTGGGTAGATAATTGTTTAAATAAATTTTAAGATTATGTGATTTGGTAGTGTGTGAAAAAATAGAAAACAATGCAAAGAAAATAATGAAAATAAACATACAAGCAACTAAAAAATAAATTGTGAGCTAATTACTAGCATATAAGTGTTAATTCCAACTTTAAAACATTATATAATGTCATTTCAAATGACAGTATATGTAGATATTACATAATAGAGTTGATAGTGTCACCATTGTAATTCTAAATAAAGGGTATGTTAAAGAACTACATTGACAATGTCAACCTATTATTCTAGACAGAAGATAGGATACAAAACTAGGTCGACAAAGTGGATCTAGTTTGCTATATAGGGGTCATTTCAAAAATTGCAAACTATGAAAAATAGAAATCTAATGAATAATAGAAATGAAAAGGAGAGAAATGAACCTTGGTGGGTTGAAAGATGTGGAAGAAAGTGAGATTGTTTTTAAAGTGCCTTGATTTTTTACTTGTAAATTCTACCAACTGTGTTGACCTAGTTTTACAGTTCCTTATTTTCTAAAACCTTTAAAGAATATTATGTTGGCAGTGTCAACCTAGTATGTTTATTGGAATTTTGGAATTGTACTATGTCAATAAGGTCAACCTAATGATCTGTCTAGAAGTGAAAACTTATACTATGTCGATAGAGTTGACCTAGTAGCTTGTATCTGATGAATAACTACACAAATAGAATAGAGTCGTATTGATGTGACTATGTGTTAAAATTGTGCATAAAAGTTAGAAACTATATCGTCATTGTTGACCTAGTATCACAAATATAGAAAAATTATAAATAAAATGATACAATAATAAAAAAAGTGAGATAAAACTTGCAAAGGTTAGATTCACATTGAGTTCACCAAAATGTATTCAATCAGAAATGCATCATGTTTATAAATTAATCGTAACTCAGATAAGATAGATCATACTTACACTTCTGATTGGGGATATATTAGATAATCAAGAACATGACCAATATGGGGTTTTGCTAGACCCAATTAGGGGATCTCTTACCACAATAAATGATACTAGGGATGGTTTTAAAGCCCCCAATCAAGAACAATCATGTAGTAACCCTAACTAAGCCCTATGTTTTTATATTTAGTAAACTAATAACAAGTAAACTAAACAAATAAAATCTAGTGATCACCAAAGCTTATTGCACAATTTGGGGGTTATAAATAAAACAAACATGCATAGGAGAATCTAAATTATGCTATGTATGAGTAAGACCCTAATACATGAAGAAGATAAATATTATTTGAAGCCAATACTTATGTTACTTCTATATTTTAAAGAGAGGAGCAAAGTTAGAGAATACTTACCTGAAAGATGAATGCATCAAGACTCAATCTCTCCCTTGTCCAACGGTGCTTTAAAAGAGGTTTTCATGGTTGGTAAGGATCTCTAAGAAAGTCTAAAGCATATAAGAATTTTCCACAAGACTAGATTCTCCAAGTATAAACCCTAAGCTAAAAATCCTCAAGTAGAATGGTGGAAGTGTAGATTATAAAAAAGTTAAAGTGAATAATAACTCTTGTTTATTCATAAATAATAATGAAATAATCTTGTATATATATGTGGATTTAATCCTAAGCCCTTGTAAAAGTTTTGGATGATAGGGTCGACCTAGTCAACCTATTATAGTTATGGACAATAATTCACTAGGTCATGGGCTAGGTTAGCTAAGATCCAACCTAGACCCTAAATTAATTTTACCAAAAAGAGTACAGGGTTGACCCAATCAACCTATTACAATTAACTATCAAAAGGGGATTAAGATAAGGAAAAGAGGGATGGAAAGTGGGAAAAGATTAGAGGAGTGTGTAAAAGAGGAATAATAACTTAGGGAATTTTTTTAGGATTTGGTTGGATTGGTAATAATGTGGAAATAAGGGACACCAAGCTTGAGAAACACCAATGGTCTGCCCACCCCTTTCCTGGTACACCCTTTAAATCATGCACCTAGAGAGATTAAGTCTCAATGGATACATAAAAGATATAAATCATTAGTATTCTATAAAATTTTAAAATATTATGTGTATACAGAGGACACTAGTGAAAAAATAAGGACACTAGTGCTAAGACTATGTCAATTATATTATAAATCAATGGTCATATTCATTGCATATTTATACCCTGATTTACTATACTCATACACTTTAACAGCCTATGCATTGAAATAAAAAAACCTAAAAGTTAAATTATTTAGTGAACCTAACTTACTTAAAATAGTGCACAAGCCTTAACCCTATATATCCCTAGGGTTTATGTTTCTAGCCTTCTAGCACCCATATTAAGATTTTAGATCCATGCATTTTTTGATTTCAATTTCATAAAACCATCATAATAATGATAGATGAGTTTTATCACTTTTTTAATAAAAAGTTTTTAAGCTTCATTTGCATGCTTATTTCCTTTATTTTGGAATGAATTCAATGATGACATAAACACATATGTAAATGATGTTTTATATCATTTAAAGTATATGTCTTATTTCATTCTATCTCTAGCATGTTATTGTTATCTTATGCAAAATTCAATTAAGAAACAAATCCTTACATACATAGAGGATCTATTATATAAGCTAACAACCATGTTTCAAGTTTCAATGTCATATCTTATGCACAATAAATAATATCCTTCTCCTCCTCATATCCATGAGGGTGATAACTAGTTTCCTCTAACTAGGTACATGCTATTACTCCACGAGATGATATAACCTATACTATTATTACTAATGCCCATATTTAGCCTATCCATGCATCCACCTCTCCCATATAGGGTGTGTGCCTATATGTTCAATCAAAATTAACCAGGGTTTGCACTTTTAAGACTCTAAGGGATCAAATTATTAGTATGATCAAGCTAATATCATAATTATAGAATCAAAATTAGTTATTAAGTGAAAAGGTCACATTATTATCAAATCAAACTACATGCAAAAAATATTTAGAATATGTTAGTGTTCATAATGCATATACATCTTCACCTATAAAATTTATACCTAACACTCTTTCATATCCAAATCATAAAGTAGAAGATGAGTAATACAATCAAGATCAAAATAATACACAAGATGGAAATCAAGACACTCTCTTCCCACTTAACAATGAGATTTTATAGAGTTTCAAAGAAAAACTTTAATAATAGCCCCATGATCATGCACATATTATAAAACTATAATGTAAATAAATAACAAATCAAATAATGGTCAATATTCTACTCCCCTAGGTAAAAATATTGTTACACCTACTTTGGGGTAAACTTAGCTTGTAAAACAAGCCATTTTAATGTGACAACCTTCAACAATGGAAACACCTCCTATGGCTACTTATTTCCTTCCATATATGAAATTAATTATGCATGAGATTCATTCTCTATAGGATAAGGTCTTACATCTTGAGTAGGGTTGTATTCAGCCATCACATGCCTTGTATTATCATGTTATTTTACATACACCTTTGGCACATCACAAAGTGGATACTCTTTTGCCATCTAGATTTGTGGAAACTAAGATTAATTTTTATGATGGTAAGGGTGACCCATAACACCATATCTAATATCTACATGTCACATATTTAGAGTACATCTCTGATGATTGGGTCCTTTATAAGTTATTCTAATGTAGTCTAAAAGAATGCTGCTTTTAATGGCTTTATGATCTTCCAAATCAGTTTATCATTGCATTCAATCCATTGGAAAATATATTTTTAGTATACTTTTCAATTAACATCAGTGGTAAGATATCATATGTTCAACTTTCATAACTTAATCAAAAATACAATGATCCTATTTCAAATTATGTCTTGCAATATAAAACTATATTGGAAAAGATGACTAGCCCCATGGCAGATAAAGAGCTCCAAGACATATTCAAATAAATTTTACTACCAGCATTGCATGAAGAAATATTTTTCAATAAGTTTCCAACATTCATAGATTTATGACATAGTTAAATAAAGGGAAGTCAAGATTCTCTCTATGGGAAAATTAAAATATACAAGTGGATTATAATTAAATATTAAGAGTTCTAATAATCCTGCATACAAAGTAAGGGTCACTGAAAATAAGAGTGATCCAAAGGCCACAATTATAACAACTTTAGAACCACCTCCTCACTTGGTTTTATCATCTCCTCCATGGATATTTTTCACCAACCTTTTATAATTTCTAGCATGCATTTTATATTATCTCCTAGAATGCAATGTCATATCTCTCCCTCCCATTAAAGAGATTAATACAACACAACCTCTTCCAAATAACTACGATTCCAATGAATTATGTGACTATTAGAGGGCACCAAGCCATACAACAGATAGATACATCAGCTTGAGACATAAGATGTAGGATTTGATAGAGGCTAACATCATTGATGTGGGCACACCTAGAAAGGCACCTAAATTTTAAAAAATAGAAGTGAATTCATTGAAAATATTTTTGGATTTGTTTCAAAAACACATAGTTAATGAGATAGGTGGAATTTTAGGTGTTCACTACATGTATCAAACACATCCACCACCAACATCCTATCACACTACTACAAAGGATACACACCCACTACATAATATTATTGGTGTGTATCATACTACATTACCATGTAGATCATAACTATTAGTTATAGTTTTGAGCATAGTTTTCATCATTGCACCATATAATCCATTAGGCCACTAGTGTAGGTGGGGTCTACTCCTTTAGTGTTACCACATATGTATACTCTCTCATAAATTACCTTATTAGAGAGACCCTTATGTCAGATATATGTTATATATTCTAGAGGGACTCGCTCTAACCATTTATTTTGAGATCAATGTTATTGAAGTTATAGGGTTTTTAACATAGGACACCCATGCCAATTACAACATATTTTACTAGATGGGTCCCTAAGACCCATACATTTCATAGGACACCCCAGTTAGCTTCACAGATTCATAGAACCACTTCATAGGATGTGCCAGTTATACATCACTCAATATAATAGGTTCTAGGACCTTAGTTACCTTTTCACAAAGCATGCATGATGATTGTCACTTCATTTGACACATACCACATTGATAGCGAGTCTCCCATAAGACTCATCAGTTAGTATGTCCCTCCCATATTGTACATAATTTACTTAATTATTACTCCTTTCATATAGTTTCATTTTCATGTTGCTTGTACATAGATTATATTCAAAAAATACAAACAAATATAATATGTCAAAACACAAATAAATTCAAATATTTAATCAAAAATACAAATTATACATTGTATGCATTGCCATGATTACATCTCTTATATTTTATATAAACTACATATGCTAGTTATCTTAGTATAGTAATCTTTTATCATACATAAATGCTTTACTTATTATTATCGAGTGTTCATGGATACTTATAGGACCTAGGTACGCTACAAATAGCTAGATTTGATAATGTCTATCCATTGGGGGCATATCAATAGATGCCCAATTTCTTCATTTGATACACTCACCCATTTGGGGGCATCCTATACATAATTTTGATTACCAAGTTACATCTTTCTAAACTATACATCATAAATTTATCATTATTATATCTTTATATTGATCTTCGTACACCTACTCAATTCTTTTTAGGACTACTACTAATTTAGACTCAACTTATGTACATTTTTTCCCTTATATGGATTTTTACTACTTGTTCATGCATAATTTTAGTTCTAGCATTCCTAGTTTATACTTGATTGTGTCTCTATACTTATTCTATTCAAGGTCATTTGAAAATTTCATTGTTTCATCTTCATGCTACTTCTTTTCATTATATGTATGCTTTGGACATGTGCCCATGTCCTTGTGTGTGCCTTATTGATTGTATATTTAGACATTTGAACATGTACTTCCATATGGCTCTAATCCAAATTACTTGTCATTTGTGTATGCTGGAATTTGAACATGTCCTTATATGTCTTTATTTATTAGATTTAGTGATATGTTCCCATATCCCTTATATTATGGCCCCTTCACCTACTTTGTGTGTCTTATGTGTGTTTTGTGTATGCTTTCTTGTATACATCATGGCCATGACACATTTTTCTTAATTATTACACACTCCATTTTTAAATTCCATGAGGGATCTCATGCATCTCCCCTTCCTACTTGGGTTCCATGTTGGACATCATGCCCCATCCCCCTAGGTAGCTACTCAATTATTAATTAGATTTATTATTCACATACATTGTTATATTTATCTTGTTAGCTTTATTAATGTTATATCTAACATATATCATAAACTATAAACTTATGCTCAAATTAGCTTACATTTTGATTTTATATATGCACATTATTGGTTTATTATATATATATCATATATGCTTTGGCTAATATACATTTTACAGATCTTATTTTAAGGTTTTTTCTCACATAATTTTAGGAAATCCCCTCAAAAGAGGGGGAATTTATAGGGGTTTTTATCACATAGATCATGCTATTTGAATGCACTCAGATTATAGCTTTTAACACACAAACATCAAATACACAAATCAGTTTTAGGAAAACACAATGGGAAATAATGACATAGAGATCAATTTTAGTTTAATAAAAATCAAAATAGTTGGACATTATCACTCAAATTGAGACACTATCACCACATGGAACTAATATCCAAGATAAGACACTACTATCCAATAGCCTTAGTTTAATAAAATTATAGATTGGCTAGAAAAATATATTAGGTATAGTCTAGGTTTGCATAAGTTAAGTTACAAACTACTAATTTTTGGCTTAGTTTAGCTCAAATTCATACTAGTTTGCTCATATTGGGGGAATCATGGGTGGCATGACCATTACCATTTTATTTTTAGATAATCACATACATATTATTACAAATTAATCTAAAATCCATATACTCAGATATCATATTTGGTGGCATGTGCATATCACATTATTTTTGTATGCTCACTTATACACTAATTGATTAGATGTAATGACAAAATCCATGTCATTCTATATTTTGTATACACTAGACACCATATTCCAATTTACACACAAAATTTATGCCTTACTCTATCTATAATGATTGACATTCTTGGGTGGCCTAACACTGCTTAATATTCATGAGTGGCCTAGAGCCATTTTACATTCTAGATTTATCGAGAGGCCATAGAGCTGACATATATAGTTCTAATTATAGTTACAAGTATTTAGTTACATTATGCAATTTTATTTTCACATGCTTCTAATACACATGGGTAGGCAATGATTGAGTTATAGTCTACTTGAGTTATTAATCCACCTACATAAGAGGGTTGGACACACCATCAATCTAATCCAAGCTATTAATAGGTCATGATCCACCAAGTAAGGGTGGGGAATGATATAATAAAAATTGGATTGAGTTATTGAACCACCCACATATGGGGAATGAGTAAGCCATCAAATTAGTCAAATTTATTCACCAATTTATCACTATCTACACACACAAAGGTTATCATTAAGTTTATGCATTAGTTCACATACCCAGTGAGGTGTATTCATTCATTTCCTCTCTCTCTTATCTCTTTACTCAATTTTGTATTTGATTTTGATATCCCTTAAGGATTTATTTATTCACATTTCATTTAAAAGATATGCAATGGAACATGCTTCACATAATCATATCTAGATTCATGGGATTGGACTCTTAGGTAATTCTAGGTATGATTATTTTTAATTTATCCTAGTCATTTCACTTTGATACATTATAGAATAAATGAGGGGAAAATTTAATCATCTAAAAATGATAATTGATCTCTAAGAGTGTTACTTGATACCACCCATCCCTATCTTATCCCTAAACCTATCTTAGGGCCTATTTAGACACTTATCTAGCCTTCATGTGGGCCACACACATCCCTAAAGTTTCTCAAAACCATCAATTTAACATCTTCTCTCATAGTGCTTTAGGTTTTTTCACCTAGACACTAGTTCCATAATTTAGATAGTAGCACCACATGGTGTTAGTGTCCCAGTTTGGGTGTTATTATCCTTTTCCCTCTTTTTATCTCTAATAGATATATTTTAAAATGAATAACCACTTGGGGTCAATGTAGATCTCTTTTAAGACCTAAAAAATCACTATAATAGTATACATACATGATGTTTAGCCCGTTATCCACTAGATGGAGATCATATGCAAATTACATAAACAAACTCAGAACAAATGATGCAAAATCAAGGTTATCAATCCCTATTCTATCCTAATTCTATATATATCCATATACAACATTATTAATCTTAGATTAATCATATTTCCTATCTAAATAATATTCAAAGCACTCAAAATGGAATTCATACTATCTTCACTTGCACTTACACAAGCACTTAGGTGGGGAGAAATACATTGGGCTTGATTCCTCTTCGGAGTATTGGTATGTAGGAAAATCTCATCATATCAGGGTGTTGAGGATGTCCAACTTAACCCACTAACAAAACACTTTTATAATTTTTCCAACCAAATTCCATAATAACATGGAGGTTTAGGGTTTGATTATAAAATTAGTCAAAATAGATCACTTACAAGTAACCAAAACTTATGGACACAAGAACAAGCTTAGTAGACATAGACATAGGTGCATCTAGAGGCTCAAAATAAATATACATAGAGGGCACTAGTGATAAAACATAGACATTAATGCCACATGGCACTATTGTAAAATTAAGGTGTTAATGTCCAAGATGGGTTTTAACACCTAGATTATAATTGTGACACTCAAAATAACTCTTGTCCTAGTTTGCATCCTCCAAATCTCTTATCTCAGTTAATTTACAAATAAGTACTTGTTTAAATTATTTATTTTTATTTTAAAAAAGGTCAAACTAAGTTAATTGTATTATAAATTTGTTGCTATATTTATGCCATAATTTAGTATACTTAGACCCTTTAATAACCTAGGTCTTAATCTCTAAAACCCTAAAAAGTTAAATCACTTGGTCATAAAAACTACCTAAAGGGTTATGGTACCAATATTATAAAACATGACATATCTATTAATCCTAGTATAAAACCCATTAGGTAGAATCATGAATAATTAGCTCCTTATTGAAAGAAACCATCAGTAATGAGCTAAATAAAATTTTGGATGGTGTTATCATTTTTACTATATACTTGGTAGCTAATTTAGTATATGTTAGGAATAAAAATGGTGATATCTATTTTTTGTGAAAAAATCATAGATTTAAACATGTTAGTGTTAAATACAAATTTCCTTTACCAAGTACAGATAATATTTTACAAGTTGCAGGTTTTAAAATGATGTCACTTCTTGACGGATTTTTAGGTTATAATCATTCTTTCCATAAATCCAAAGGATAGATACAAGAATAATTTTAACACACGTAGAGGAACATACAAGTTCATGCAAGTGCCACTTCCAAATAGATATGCATGTAGATTTTGATGAGGTGATTGGAATCATCATTGAAGTCTACCTAGACGATCTCACTCTTCATTCAAAAAAGAGAACAAAGTATATCTATCATTTACATGTAATATTTAATAGATGTATAAAATAAAATATATGTTTTAATCCTAAGAAATAAGTTTTTGGAGTCATGGAAGGTAGATGTTAGGTAATATTATTTTGAAATATGGGATTTTAATTAAACCAAAATCCATCAAATTTATTAAATATGTACCACCTCCTAAATACCAATCTTGTCTTAGATATTTTTTTGGTAAAATTAAATTTATGCATAAGTTCATTTATGATTTCATTATCAAATCTAATCTCTTATAGATTTTTATTAAAAATACTAAACTTATTTATGGGATGCAGGTTATGATTAAATGTTTAATGAGATAAAAAAATGTCATATCAAGTGTTCATGTACTTAATAAAACCTAATTTAAAAAATCAATCAATTTTTTATGTTAATGCAATTGAATAAGATAGATGTTATTATCTCTCAACATGATCATGATGGTGAAGAAATATGTATTGGCTATATGAGTCATGTTTTGAAATATGTTGAATTCAAGTGCATATATGCATCTAAAAATTTCATGGTGTGACACTTATTTTACAATGGAAAATGATGATGTAATGGTATTTGAAATTCAATCAAGTATATTCTGTATGACATCCTAGTCTCTAATCTCTCACTATCTCTCTCTTGGTCCCTCACACACCTTTCTTGTTGGTCATTTTTTTCTTTTATTACCTTGTTTTGAACATTTTATACATAAGACAAAACACCCTATTTGGTGATGGAATCACCCTTATTCATTACAAAACCATCTCGAAGATGGTGGAATGACCACAATGGTTCATAGACTATCATGATAAAATCATCACCAATAGGGTGATTTCATAATACTATGTAGTAGTTTTATGGCTCTATGTGATAACGTAGTGGAAAAAAATGTAGAGGTAAAAAATTTAGTGGTAAAATGTAGTATGTAAAAAATGTAGTATTACAAAAATGTCATAAGGACAAAACATAGTGAGGAAAAATGTAGCGGTATTGTTAATGTCACAAAAATGTGGTGAAGAAGATAATTGGGACATTTTAGTCATTATCACATTGTTTATTTGTTATCTAGTTCATTTTGGTGATAGTAGTTAACATTTCATGGTGGAAAAGTAATGCACCAAATTTACAAGAAAAATAATATATGAAAATGTGATTTTGTGAGTTTGGACCTTTAGTTGAAAGTTGTGTCATATTCTATGTAAGCACATCCTTTACAACATTTTGTTCCTGCTATGTCTTGTCTCACTACATTTTTTCTTGCTATGTTTTATCCTTGCTACATTTTTCATGCTATGTTTTTAACCACTATGTTTTTGTCTGCTACTTTTTAGTAGAATGCCTAATTAAATAGGGTAATTCTATCACAAAATGTGGTGGCTACATAATGTTCACCTAAAAATAGGGGTGGTTCCATTACTATTTGTTTTTGATTTATTTATAACTTATAGAACTTGATTTTTTCATGCATTTTCATGTTTTTCTTTACATTTCTTACCTTGTATCCATTGAGTGCACCTCATGAATGCCTAGTTAATCCCACTCTTATTTTGATCACTCCCTATCCTTCTTAAGTTTAAAATTTAGTTAAAAAATAGTTAAAACCACCCTTGTATTGTCCATTCATCTCCTAAAAGTATCCCAATTTTAGAGTAATTTTTTATCTAATTTTTTTTAGTTTTTCACGTGTTTGCATGTTTTTATTAATTTTTTTTGCATTTTTATTCTGTAAGTCCACTTCATTACTACTTAGTTAATTAATTTTTTTTTAACACTCGAAATTATTTCTAAGTTTAAATTTTAGGCAACTAATAGTTAAACTCATCCTTTTAAACTCCATGCTTCTCCTATAGGTATCCTAGTTTTAGAGGAATTTGGATCTAAAAATATGTGTTAGGCATTGGAGTTCGAATATTATTATAGCCATAAACCTCTTGCCATTTATTTTTATCTCCATCCTTTATATTTTTTTTTCCCCATAATACACAATTATATATAAGCCAAGTCAATGAATTAATAACCATTTCATTACAATCAGTGTACCAACCAACCATGCTTAGATGCTTTATTATTTAGAGTTGTGTCCTTATTCATTATCCCTTTTTCTATTGTTATTTTTTTATCACCCATGGTAATATATTTATTAAAATATTATTTTAGTGGAGGATCTATCATGATATGGATAAAATCACATCAACTACATGTCTGACTTCCAGTTGATCTCACCTTGATCAAGTTAGGGGTGTTTTGTTTTAGTTTTTTTATGTTCTCAATATATTAAATTAGTTTAATTTATTTATATTTATTAAATTATATTTAATTTAAAAACTTCATTAAATATGAAAATAAATATATATTTATCTCCTTTTCTTTCATCAAAAATAATAGTTAGCTTCTTTATCTATTTGCGTACACATCATAGATATCTTGAAAGCATGTAGTTTTGCATTCAGGCATTAGGAAAATATTAGAAAACAATCATTTTTAAATTTTAAATAAATATATTTTTAATTTTTAAATTATATTTTTTACATAAATAATCAAACACACAAGTATGTCAAAACCTTAGAATAACCTTAGCAAACAAAAGGTGTTATCTTAGCATTGATTTTATTTATTCACATGAGACAAGAATGATAATTTCTTAGCTCTGAAAGTAATAAAATTAGAACTCATATCCTCAATTTTAATTCATAGAAAACATTTCATACTTAGTATGCATTCATACAAAACACTAAAAACTATTTTTAGTTTGCATATACAAAGGAATCCCTAGATACTTATCAGTCTTATTTTTAGTATATAAATATGATTTTGTATTTATTTTCATGATAGAAAAATCTTATTTTTCATAATAGTTTTATTCATTCATAATATCAAAATATAAATAAAATTTTCATTTATCTTACATCTAAGAAGTGCAAAAATTGACATTTGCATTGTTAAATTTCAATTTTTTTCCTGGCATTGCATGAATTTAAAAAGTAATAGAAAAAACCAAAAAATAAAGAATTGGATATCCTTTTTAAATTTATTTATTGTTATTCGTTACTCTTTTCTTTCAATATTTTATTTCCAACAAGTATTTTAGCATACTCTTTTTCATTTAAAACCTTGAAATAGCTAAAAAAAACAAACAAATAATCAAGGATATGTAAAAATGATCATGAACATCTTAAAACCTTGATTATTATAGAGAAACAAGTGTTATCATGTACTACCTTAAAATCAAGATCTTACATTTATACACTTAATTACCTTGCCTCTTGGATATCTTTCCTAGAGCATCTGTATCTCTATAGAACAATAATTTTCCTTAGAGTTAGAGCCCCAAATCCTTGCTCCAATATTCAGTTTGATATCAACACTAAGCTCAAGAGATAAGTTTTCATTTCTAGGCTTATCACACACTTCAGTGTAGAATATCTCAATGCTCTATAAGAGTGAGATTAAATCCCTTATCCACATATCATTATCCTTCCCAAAAACTAAGGTCTCTAATAAATTATCATTCTCACCTAGTCACCTCACCCACTTTTTATTTTCTCCTCAAGACTAGCATCATCATATAATCATTCACATTTATGTATGACATTGATAAGACATAGTCACCTTGAAAGAGTTGACCATTTACATCAAGTCATTTATCTAGACCATTATTAATTTAACATTCCCAATATCAATAAATATCTTCACCTCCTTATAACTAATAACACCAAGAGACCTTGGAGTTTTATTTATGACTAGCTGGATTCTCTTAACAAGTAGTGTGACACCATATAACTCCTTTTGTACCTACTTGATCATCCTCTACCACCCATCATTACAATAACCATTCTACCCATCATCCATCCATTACATCAATTGTATAAATGATGACTCAATAATTATAATGCACATGATAACATCTAATTTTTTTATTCATACAAAATTGGTGAACCTTGTTGTTCCCAAAAAAAATGTCACTCATTTTTGGGACAACATTTGAACTATTTTGGTCCTATAGACCAAAATCCTCTCTTCCCTTTTCAAAAATTGTTCTGTGCATTCTAATTCTCCATTATTCAAGCTTTTCAAAAAACTATGGACTCTGCAGGCTTGAAACTACAGACTCTGTAGGCTCAAATCACGGACTCCATAGGTTTCTACGAACTCTACAAGTGGAACTACGGACTTCACAGATAGGTTTCTATGGACTCTGCAAGCTAGATTTCTACATACTCTTTCAAGGTTAGAGAAAACTATAGACTTGGTTTCTATGGACTCTACAAGTAGGTTCATTTCTACGGACTCCCCTCAAATCTATGAACTAAATCTATAGACTCTACAAGCTTGAAACTACAGACTCCATAGGCTCAAATCTATAGAATCCATAGGTTTCTATAGACTCTACAGGTTCATTTCTATGGACTCTAGAGGAAGAAATCTATGGACTCAAATCTATGGACTCCCTCAGTTCTATGAGCTCAAATCTATGGACTCAGCAGGTGGAACTATGGACTTCACCAAATAGGTTTCTATGGACTCCAAAAGCTAGATTTCTACGAACTCTTTCAAGGTTAGAGAAAACTATGGACTTGGTTTCTATGGACTCTGTAGGTAGGTTCATTTCTACGGACTCCCCTCAATTATATAGACTCAAATCTATGAACTCTATAGGAAAGAAATGGGTTCAACACTTAGCCATTTTTTTGATCGGTAAGTTCAAAGGAAAGTCTTTTGAAAGCTCAAAGAGTACCCTTGTAGAGGGCACTTAGCTACCAAAAAATACCCTTGAAACTTTTATAAAAGGCAACCTGGGAGGTCAAACAACCCTTGCAGAGGGTAGGTGGGGAGCAGGTGGACAATTTCAAAGGCCGAGCAAGCAAAGGAATTCCTTCAGAAAAGTTCCCACAACAAAGTTATTAAGGAACATTTCCTTCAGACAAAAAGTCTGAAGGAATTCCTTTGGAATTTTTTCCAAAGGAATTAACCCAATCAATGAAGAACGGTAGAAGAAATGACTAAGGCAAGGGAAAGGAACATTTCCTTCAAACAAAATGTCTGAAGAAATTCCTTTAGACATTTTGTTTGAAGGAAAATCCTGAAGTAAAAGTTCACTAAAGGAAATAAAGATCGAAGGCTACCTGAAGGATCCTGAAGGGTAGGTATCTTTGAGGGAGGCTCTCACCAAAGGAAGTGAACCATTTCTCAAGGCCCTAAAGGGTAGGTCCCCTCTGGGAAAGATCAAATGACAAACCTAAAGGAATTACTGAGGATGATGACAGGCCCGAAGATGTCAAAGTCACAATAATGAAATAGCCATTGATCCTTCTGGGTTTTGTAGAGTAATTTCCTACTCTACATCATGTTTAATTATTTTTTATTCGAGCACTACAATTTTGGTTCTTTGGGCGAAGTGGTAGAATTTTGAAGTAGAGGGCCGATTCATTTTGCCCAAGTGTTGAGATGCAACGAAAGGTGCCAAGTGTCACCCTTTGAGCAGGTCTTGTTCCCCTTCTTATTTCTTTCATCTCATTTTGCTTGAGTATTAGTTCAAGTGGATGCTTCCAAGCGTCAATTTTTGGGAGACAAAGTTGACAGTTGGCATCCCCTGAGTCACCTTTTTGTAACCTTCAAGAATTGTGGATCGTGCCACATACCCAGTAGTAGTTAAGCGGAATGCACCACATGTCAGCATCCGTGTCTCATATCAGTGTCCACACTTCATTCAGAGATTTTCACCATAAGGCAGTAGAGAAGATGGAAAGCACCAAGTGGTAGTTACAAAGGCCCTAAAAGACCTTTTTGGAGAAAAATCACAAGCCACCACATGTCAGCATTCAGGAAGCCATGAGTCCAATGCTTTCCATTCAACGCAAAAAGGCATCATTTTATTTTGCTTAAGCACCACAAAGTAGTAGATGCTACCAAGTGTCACTCTCTGGGTCCCCCTCTACTCCATCCATAGAAGAAGTGGAAGATGCCACTTATCTTCCTCGAATCCATGGAAGTCACCACATGTCAATGCCTGAGAGAATCGTCGCCAAGCTCTATTAACAAATATGAAACGGCGGTGGGTCCCGGGTGTTACTTCAAAAGTCTATGGAATCTGCCAAATGTCACCATCTGTAGGAGTCTGATATATGCCCCTAATGATACTATGGCACAGCCAAAGGGGAGCGAAAAGAGCCGCGTGTCTTCGATGAATCAGGTGGAAGGCACCAAGTGTCATTTTTTGGTGTATTCTAGGTGATCAAGGGGATTTTTAGAAAATTGACTAAGTGTCCTCTCCTATTTCAAACATAGCAGAGTGTTCTGTGTATCAATTTCCAAAAGTGAAATGGAGGGAAAATTGGCTGGAGTTAATTTGAGGATGAAACAGTTCATCGGGTAGATTTTTGGAGCCACCCACAGCATTTAAGGCATCGTCTGTTTGTCTCCTATGAGTGAAGGATGGAGAAGATTACGTGGGAAAGAAATTATAGGGAGACATCAAAGGATATAAAAGAAGAATAATTATAAAATCTAAAAAAAAAGGAGGGGGGAATTCTCATAGTTTTAGACTTTTAGAGTTTTTGACCAATAATATCATTTGCTTTTGTTACATTTCCCTGAGTTGAAAGGTTTATATGACTATGTGTGTTTCTGCATCTTTTATATGATTAGAAGATTCAATAAGAAAATTGAACACTATGCCCTTGTTGATGTTATCTATGGCATTTGCAAAGTAGTCTATTCTGTCAATTTTCTAGTGTTGTGATTGGAAATGTTATTTGCTTATGTCCTATTTTTTGGAGTTTGAAGTTCTACATAACTATGCGCGACTTCTGCACCTCTAATTTGATTGGAATATTCTATTAAGAAGATTTAACACTATGCCTTTATTGACAATTCTTGTATCTTAGCAAAAGACTCCCCTGTTGTGAGCCTCTGTTTTTGTTATTCTAATCTTTTACATTGATCATGCACTTGTCTGCTCTTAAATGTAATAGAATCACATAATAGTTTCACTGTGCTTAGGTTAGGATTATGATTACTCTCAGGTGCATCGCCATAGTTAGGTTTCAATTCCTACATTTTGTGTTTTTGTTTAGTCTCCCATCCCTTTTCCCCAACACCCAATACAAAAGAAGAGACTAGCTTCTTTAAAATCTGGAGGTTGTTTTCAAGCTACATTATCCCACAACTTGAAACTGCCCATTGTTGTTGATTAAGATCTATCACCATTTTAAGACATCAATAGTTTTTGGCATGCCTGGTGGGACCAAAATTTCAAGGAGTTGAAGAATTTTGGTGTATTCTTCAGCCAATCTGCCTTTGGAGGTTTTTATCAGCACCAACAACAACTCTGTGTCACCAGCCAATCAAGCAGTATCATCAAGAAATCCCTTTGGTATGTATAACTCTGTAACTCATAGCTATGAGTCTTATTCTCCTTCAAATATGTTTTATCAAGAACAAGCTTCTCCTAAAATCATGTCGAGTAATGAGGATGCATATTGTTATGAGCCACATTAGTCTTATGCCCAGTCCCCCTAATATGTCTCATCCCATGTTGAACCTAACCTTATTTTCACTTTCAAAAAAGCATTGCTAGGATTTAAAAAATATGTGTTAGAGCTTGATAATAGAAGGGGATGTGGTTAATAAATTCCTTGTTAGGTCATCTATCAAATGAGGGAGGCAATAGACCTAATCAAAAGTGAGTGGGATCCCATTGAAAGGGCATATTGGCAAGAGCTTACATACGAAATGTTAGATGTGTGTGGATTGATTGCATTTATAGAAGAGAGGCTAGGCATTCATGAGAACCAGCCCTATAAAATCTACCAAACTTCATATCCACCACCACAAATTCTAGATCAGGCGTATGCCACCCCTATTCATGGGCAAGGTCAAAATTGTCAAGGTCAATTCCCCAATAATGCAGAGCCCATGTTAACAGCAAGTCAGGATGAGCCCGGACCCTCACTTCTTCCTCAACCCTCCCCCACCATTCCTCAAAAGGCTCCTCACTTCCATGAAGATTCCTATGAGCTCGCTTTAGAAGAAACTTCTTATACCACTCCCTGAATCTTTTAGCATGATGAGGAGTCTCTAAGTTGGACTGAAGAGGATGATGAAGCAACTGAAAACTTTGCAGAGGAGTGAGTTCAATTCATGGCTAGTCAAGAGGATTTCATCAGTACAGAGGAGGAGGAGATCACCATAGACTCCCATTTTGATGAGCAAAAGGATAAGCCGCAAGCTTTTTCCTTAACTTCTAATGAGGAGGAGATTATTTCTGATTTTTTCCTCACTCTACAAGAGGATATGGAGGAACATGGACACTCCCTCAACCAAGTCATTGAGATAGGAGGTGCTGAGCTAGTTTTAGATGAAGAAGAAAGCCCTAAGATTCAAATGAGTATGCAAAAGAGATGCTAGCTTTTTAATTCATCCTTGCAAGAGGATGAAGTCATCAAAGAACATGATGATGAATAAAGCTGGAATCTGAAGAAGATGTGCTGAAAAATAATGGATATCAAAAGGCACAGCATGAAGAACCAATAGCCCATTATTTCTTGATGACACTTGACAACATGAAGAACTAGTATTCAATGGGCATTCAAGGACAAGAAGAGTTCATAGGTGTCGAATACACGTTTTGCTCAGACTCGTTCGAGTGTAGGCAGACCTATGTGGCTGGTGCAGAGAACATTCCATCAACAACATATCTGTTGCAATCACTGGTATGGCAATGCAAGTTGTCTTGTCATAAAGAGGACGTGGGAAAGTTCATTTTTGATCTTGAAGGAAAATAAGGATTTTTAATTAATGTAGTTAGGTAGTTTCCATTCCTACATTGCTTTGTTTTTTTTGCTTTCTTGCTTTTCCTTTATAATAAGCATTTTAAATGCAGAGTCAGCATCTCAGAAATTCTTTAATTATTTATTTTTTGCCACAATAAATGCTTCCCCAAATCTTTCAAAATCTCCAAGGTACCTTGCACCGCATTATGTGTCTACCTCACAGTTTCCCAAAGATTGAGTAGGATTTACTAACGGTTGCCTTAATTTAATGCTATTTGGGACTTGATAGACCCATAAAAATCCCTTAGCAAATTTTAAAGTTTACAAACTCTCAAGCATTCCTGCAAAATTATCTTGCTCATTGTGATTATGGCACCTAGTGAAATTTGTTGCAATAAGCATGCTTTTATCTTGAAAAAGGTTCATACTAGGTTATTATTCAAGAGATTTAGATATGGCGGGAACATCAAAAACACCCAGGAAGAGAGGAAGGGTGTAATCCCAATTGGACCTAGAAGAGGAAGAACAACCTTCACAGTGCTCAGTGCAGAGCACTGCAACTTCTCCTTAGGTAGGAATTACTCCCCCTCCTCCCTCTCAATCCATGCCTCCACCTAGCCAAATGACACCTCCCACCACTGCTACCATTCCCATTTCATGATTCACTTCATCCTTGATGCCTCAAGCCTTAACATTACCCTATTTCTCCCCCTTCATTCCCAGAAAAATGCCCCTTTAACTCACCCCCAGCCAGCCAATGGTTCTCCAATACGGCCTGCCATAAGGATTTCCCTTTGTAGGGGGATATATTGCATCCCCTTCCACTTTACAGACATAGGCTGATACTGCAAGGAAGGCAAGAGAAGCCTGATTAGAGA
Organism: Torreya grandis; assembly: GCA_037957365.1. NCBI lineage: Eukaryota > Viridiplantae > Streptophyta > Pinopsida > Cupressales > Taxaceae > Torreya > Torreya grandis. The sequence goes on along the minus strand of JARHVA010005224.1, from coordinate 1,189,190 downwards.
AGAAGAGGAGTAAAGTGAATAAAACATTGGCGGTGCCACATTTGAGGTCACAATTTGACCCCATTCAACAACAGCTGACGGTGACCCATTTTTTACCCAATGTTGCCAAGCTGAGTGAACAAATGCAGCCAAAAGACTACACCATGAATGCAGTGGCCATCGACATGTCCCTATTCAGGCCTCAAGATAGAGTTGAGCTCATGACCGAATCCACTTCTGTGGTCACAGAAGATTATTTGAGGATATCAAGGAGACTGTAGAAGATGGAGGCTGACCTGGCCACAAAAAAGGCAAACTATAATATTTTGGCCAAATAAATAAACCAAAAGGATAATGAGATAGCTAGTCTATAGAAATAGTTGCAAGATACTATTTCCCTCTAGACTCAACAGGCAATTCAGGCCCAAAATGATTCTTTGAAAGTAGAGCTTGTACTTGCCAAGGGTGCAGCAACAACTCTAAGATGGGAAAATGCAAAATTGTAGGGAATAATTGAAGGACTCCAACTGCAAGTTACCCAATCACAGCAAGGGTTGCTGGAATAATAGAATAAGGGTACGGTTTTTCAAGCCTAGCTCTAGGTAGAGTAGTAGCGGACCGTGTAATTAGCAATTGAGCTGGCTAATAGGCCAAGAGGTATCGGAATGGTGCAGCTAGTGAAGGAACTCTACAAGTCAGCATGGGAGAGAATCTCTTTGGAGATTCTTTAGTTTAGGCCACTTTTCACCTTCCTATGCCACACATAGTAGCTATGCGAGATGGTTGAGAATCTGATACAGAGCGCTTTGGCCATGATCTCTTGGAGAGTCACAGACTCATTCTTTACTAGAGAAGCTCTACAGCTCAAGGGATGCAACATTGGTAGCCGTAGGGATTATTGATAGAATGGTCACCACAAAATGGGTCAATGAGGAGCTCAATTGTAATGTCATAGCCAATAACTGTAGAAGCTGTCTCAATGTCATTGAAGAAGGCATCGGTGAAATGAGGCAACACATTGAAGATCTGGTGCAACTGGGCCTTCCTTCCCCATTTCTAGATGCAAGGATGGTGCTGCTAGTGGATCAAATCCAACCATTGATGTTGGCCAGGCAAAGGGATCAAATAGTTTTTCAGAGCTTGCGGGATGATTCTCTAACCTCTGAGGTCAAAAATGTTCTAATCCCTATTTTTTGGCTAGAATCCAAGCTAAAAACCACTACCCAAATCTTGTAAACCTTTTCGCACAAGCATCTCATTAGCTTGGATTTGGATTTTGATGAGTTGTAGAGAAAGGAAGGATTATCTGACCATGAGTGGTCTATCTTCCAGACAACTCTTTTGAAGCTGTAAATTTTGAAATTTTGATCGAGCAGGAGTCGGGTTCTTTTTGAACAGGCTCAAAAGCCCTGATGGTCACCAATAACTATAGAGTAATTTCCTACTCTACGTCGTATTTAATTATTTTTGATTCGAGCACTATAATTTTGGTTCTTCAGGCAAAGCAATAGAACTTTGAAGTAGAGGGCCAGTTGATTTTGCCCAAGTGTTGATATGTAGTGAAAGGTGCCAAGTGTCACCCTCTGAGTAGGTCTTTTTCCCCTTCTTGTTTCCTTTGTCTCATTTTGCCTAAGTATTAGTTCAAGTAGATGCTGCCAAGCATCACTTTTTAGGAGACAAAGCTAATAGTTGGCATCCCCTGAGTCACCTTTTTGTAACCTTTGAGAACCACAGATCATGCCACATACCCAGTAGCAGTTAAGCGGAACACACCATGTGTTAGCATCCATGTCTCATATCGGCATCTGCACTTCATTCAGAGACTTTCACCATAAGGCAGTAGAGAAGATGAAAAGTGCTAAGTGGCAGTTTTAGAGGCCCTAAAAGACCTTTTTGGAGAAAAATTGCAAGCCACCACATGTTGGCATTCGAGAAGCCATGAGTCCAATGCTTTCCATTCAATGCACAAAGGCATCATTTTATTTTGCTTACGCGCCACAAAGCCGCAGATGCTACCGAGTGTCACTCTCTGGGTCCCCCTCTACTCCATCCAAAAAAGAAGTAGAAGATGCCACTTATCTTCCTTAAAGACATGGAAGTCACCACATGTCAACACCTGAGACAATCGTCACCAAGCTCTATTAACAAATATGAAACGGCGGTGGGTCCTGGGTGTTACTTCAAAAGTCTATGGAAGCTGCCAAATGTCACCATCTGTAGGAGTTTGATATATGCCCCTAATGATACTACGACATAGCCAAAGGGGAGTGGAAAGAGCCACGTGTCTTTGATGAATCAGGTGGAAGGCGCCAAGTTTCATTTTTTGGTGTATTCTAGGTGATCAAGGGGATTTTTAGAAAATTGACTAAGTGTCCTCTCCTATTTCAAACATAGCAGAGTGTTTCATGTATCAGTTGCCAAAAGTGAAATGAAGGGAAAATCGGTTGGAGTTAATTCGAGTAAATGAAATAGTTCATCAGGTAGATTTTTGGAGCCACCCATAGCATTGAAGGTGCCATTTGTTTGTCTCCTATGAGTGAAGGATGGAGAAGATTGCGCGGGAAAGAAAGTATAGGGAGACATCTGGGGATATAAAAGAAGAAGAATTATAAAATATGAAAAAAAGGAGGGGGGAATTCTCATAGTTTTAGACTTTCAGAGTTTTTGACCAATAATATCATTTGCTTTTGTTACATTTCCCTAAGTTGAAAGGTTTAGATGACTGTGTGTGTTTCTACATCTTTTGTATGACTGGAAGATTCAATAAGAAAATTGAAAACTATGCCCTTGTTGATATTATCTATGGCATTTGAAAAGTAGTCTATGCTATAGATTTTCTAGTGTTGTGATTGGAAATGTTATTTGCTTCTGTCCCATTTTCTGGAGTCTGAAGTTCTACATAATGGTGCGTGACTTCTGTGCCTCTAATGTGATTAGAAGATTCTATTAAAAAGATTGAACACTATGCCTTTGTTGAAAATTCATGTATCTTAGCAAAAGACTCCCCTGTTGTGAGCCTCTAATTTTGTTATTCCAATCTTTTACATTGATCATGCACTTGTCTGCTCTTAAATGTAATAGAATCACATAATAGTTTCACTGTGCTCAGGTTAGGATTAGGATTACTCTCAGGTGCATCACCATAGTTAGGTTTCAATTCCTGCATTTTGCATTTTTTTTAGTCTCCTATCCCTTTTCCCCAACACCCAATACAAAAAAAGAGACCAACTTCTTTAAAATCTGGAGGTTGTTTTCAAGCCGCATTGTCCCACAGCTTAAAACTTGCCATTGTTGTTGATTAAGATCTAGCGCCATTTTAAGACATCAACAGGTTTAAGCACAGACCTAAATGCATTCAAAGGCCTTAAGACCAAGGCCAAAAGGAAGAACCACTAAGAAATGGAACATAAAGAGCCAGTAAAGTTGGGAACGTAGCCTCGAGAGCTTAAATTCTAGGAAGAGACAAAGCTGGAAAAGACAAAAGTAGAAAGAGGGAAAAGCCTAAAATATCTATGCAAAAGTAATTTTAGTACGTGGAACAATCCACTAAGTAGATATTTTGGCCTACAAACATTGAAGGCACTGCCTATTTATCTCAATTGGAGTATAGGCAAAATGGATAGCTGCGTAGACAACAAGAGACATACTAGATGACCTAGACCCAGGAGAAGACATATGAGATGAAGTGACATGCCAAAGTTAAGGCAACCACCCTATTTTTAGCATGGTCCTTAGACAAAAATGAAGGTGCATTAAAGGCATTAAATACAGCATGAGATTTCCCATGGAAAAGAGTGTCAAGCCTTGCTTGGTTTCTATACATTGTAATTTCTCTCATTATGCAAGCGGGCCTTTTTCATTTTTACAGAAGCAAAACTCTACCCAAAAATTGAATGAAGAACACTGAGACTTTGAGCTCAAGTTATTTTTTCATATCATTTTATCTAAATAAGAAAGAAAATAGTATGTAGAATTTGTGTTGTCATAGATTATATCATTTTAGGAGATTGTTCTTATGTTTGTCTTCTGAATGTGTTCTTGTTTATTTAATTTGGAAAGTAAAACTAGTGAAAGTAATCAAGAAGGTGTCTTGAAACCAATTATGGAGAAGACTTTGTGCTTTCACAACTATTTTCAGTGTGTGTTTTTAGTTTCTTTCTATGTTGAGGATTCTGGGATGACTTTGTGCCCCCATTATCCTTTGTGTTATACTCTTTGGGAAGTTGAGGTGGAAACTTTGTGTTCTATTTCATCCTACTGGTTACTGTGCCTGTGTTACTAGTTTCTTTTCACTACCTAAAAGAACTCCTACTATTTCCTACAAGAACACTTCTAAAAGAAGAGAAATGCCTTTAGTGTTTCCATTAGGATTTTATCCTATGTTTGTTAACATCATCTTTGAAAGAAGAGAGATGGATGGTGTATTCTGTCCCTGAGTGTTATTTTCTGCTTATAGTTATAGTATATAGCTCCTCATATTTTATAAGGAACCTCCCCTTGATGAGAGGAGAGATTTGTCCTATTTGGATGTGGTAAACCTACAACTTTGGATGACCAATCTCCCTTGATATGGATGATCAGACCTATTTTTCTCATCGGTATGCTGGTGACAAAATATTCACCCAACAGTTTTTTGGCGGCTCCGCTAGGGATCAACGTGTAGTCTGAAGCCTCAAGTTTAAAATTGAAGCAGTCCCTACCCTTATCCATCATAGACTCTGGTGACTCCATTCTATGTCTTACCCATTATCATTATAGCCTTATCCATTTATCCTATTGTGGAAGAATGAGCTGCTCCAGTGCTTTCCCATTGTTAATTTTTCCTCCCCGCTTTGCACAATAGTTTTTGGTGACTCTGCTGGGGATTCAAACAAGCAGTTCCTATCCTTATCCATTACATTTTCTGGAAACTCCATTCTATGTCTTACCCATTATCATTATAGCTTTACCATCTTCCTCCATCTCCATTATATTATCTAGTCTACAAAACTAGAGTTGCTGGGGAAGGACATGCAGTTCAAGCCTCAAGCTTCAAGCTAAAATATGCCCAATTCTTTTCCATTTTTATTCTATAATTTGGTATCTCCATGCTACACAAGAATACAAAAATATCAAGGTGTTATTGACCCTATTTTTGAGTTGGTACAGTAGATAAATTTTGATTTGTTTCCTCCACAACCTCACCTTTAACGAACTAGGAGTCTTCCTCCTACCCATACCAGGTCACCAATACAAGGCAAAGCTTATTTTTCTATTGTTAGTAGAGCTTTGCCTATCCATACTCCACCCAGATTTGTGATCCCACTTCTACATAATCAAATCATGGATCAAGGCCCTTGGGGTAACTCTTTTGGTCCACTAAATTTGACCCCACCTCTACATGAGCTTTTACACAGTTCAAGGATGAATTTTCCCAAATTTTTTGGTGATGGAAAAGTTCACCCTGATGAACATATTAATTCCTTCAACATAGCCTGTGGTGTAATAAGTGTGGAGTATGAAGACATATCAGTAAGGCTATTCATAGAAACACTACAAAGTACTGCTACAGACTAGTTTTACCATCTACAAGCTTGGTCAGTGACTGATTGGGACATTTTTAAATCTAAATTTGAAGCCAAGTTCAAGCCTATAGAAGATGCACATGCCTTGCTAGCCCAACTCACATAGATGATTAAGGAGCCCCATGAACCTATGAGGGACTTCATTACTAATTTTGAAAAGCTAAGGAACAAGATTCCCATGATTGCCCAGTTAACACTTGATAATCTCAAGTGTTTCTTCATTAACTCACAACTGCCTGAAGTGAGTTTTTTGCTGTGATGGGATAGACACATCAACCTTACTACTGCTCAAGACTTGGCTACTAATGTATAAGATGACCTTATCTTGGCAAGAAAGATAAGGAGAGACCTTAATAAAGGTAAATCCTCTTCATCCTCTGAATACTCACCTATAGTCACCACTGATCAAATGGTGTAAAATATAGAAAATGAACTACTAGCCTTGAAAAGACAAATGGCCCAAGGTATGTATTTTGCTCCTTCATATAGAGATGTACCAAGGAGGATGTTCCCTAATTAGGCATACCAAGGTAATGCTACCAGGAATCAAGGGCAACCAAATCATCTTCCTCCCCCACAGAGGAACCTTGCCCTTGAATCACCTCCAACCAACTCAACAATTGGATATCTAGAAATAGAACATGATTTCTCTTTCCAACCTGAGTTTTATCAAGAAAATGACACTGATCTATTTACAGTAGACCAATAAGAATCAACTAGCAACTCCAACATTGGTTTCTTAAATTACCAGGATGAACCCAAAAGTGAAGGTGAAGTAGTGGAGGGATCATATGCTGTGTTCACCTGGTCCAAGAATTAGTCAACCCAATAAGCTGATAAAGAAAAAGTAGAGGAGTGAGCTCAGCCTATAATTTCAATTGCTAAGCGGGGAACTTCTCTACCTTTCCAACCAAAGGACCTAGTGGTTGCTAAAAAAGTAAGTACCCCAAACATTTATGTACCTTCAACTTCAAATTTGCAAGCCAATCCTCCCCCTCCCAAAAACCAAAAGGATGAACTCCCATCCTCTCTTCCTAGTCCATTTCAGTCATTTGACATAATTGACCATGTCAAATAAACCAAAATTCAAATGACTAAATTTGAATTCCTACAAGCCAACCCTGAGTAGTTAGATAGGTTGGTGGAATGTGTGAAGAATACAACCATCCCTATAAGACAATAGATTAGAAAGGTAACTCATGATCCCCCAAGGAACATGTTCATTCCAAAAAATCTTGTCATTACTCCTCCTATTTCCCCTAGGAAAATAGAGCCTTTCTATGTTTCCCTATTGATAAATGGTCACAAGCTGAGCAACTACATCATTGATTCCAGTGCATCTAACACTGTCATGCCTGCCAAAGTGGTAGAGTTTCTTAGTCTCACACTAACCAAGACATTTGGGAGATGTTTCTCCATGGATAACAAATAAGTACCTCTACTGGGATAGATCAAGGATGCCCAATTTATGTTTACAACATTCCCAGACAAGAGAATCAAGATGACAGTCTTGGTGGCTGATGTCCTAGCTTCATACAACATTCTATTAGAACAAAATTTCTACAAGGATGTGGGTGACAAGCTAAGAATGGACCTATCTGAAGCAAGGATCCCTATCAAAGGCATCATGAAGAGTCTGCTCCCTACAAAGGAGGCAAAATATGTTGTCACTCAGACATTAGTATTTGAAGCTCAAATTCAATTTGAGTCTTTAGGTAGGGGTAATTATTTCTTATCTACTAAGGATGTTCATGTTTTAGCAGATGAAAGTCCTGAAGGTGGTGATCCAAAGATTGATTCAAGTAAAACATTAAAAGAATCAATAGGGTACAATATAGATGAAAAATGATCTTCCATCTCTAATGAAGAAAAAATTGATAGAAGATCAGCTTCTGATGATGTTTAGATCTGGGAATCTGATGGTAGTAATTCCTCTACCATTGCTAGAGTTGGGATGGTGTTGATATCTCCTCAAGGAGATATTATTCCTCCTTCACATGAGTTATAGTTTAGTAACACTAATAATATAGATTTTGATGCTGACAATCAAATCATGTGCTAGACTGAACTAGAAGAATAGAAAACTATGGTAGTGGACCATACTACTACTCAACAAAGTTAGGAAGAAGAACTCTTCAATGAGAGAGAAAAGATTTATGGTTTTCAAATTGAAGACCACATCTTGCCATGGCACAAGAAGAGAGAACCAAAAGGAGTGCACAAGAAATGTGATTCCTGGTGGAGAGTTCCATTCACCTGTCACTGACTCTGGGGACAAAATGGTTTCCTATTGGTTTATCAAAATGGAACACCATTTTCATTTTCTCATAATGGGTATCATCTAAATCACTTCAATTCTTGAAGTATCAGATAAGTTCACTTGTACATATGTATATTTATATAGTCTTTAGTTCTATTTTGTGTTGTTTATTTTCATTTTTGGCATCTTTATTTTTGGGTAGCATGACTCCATAACCCAATGGAATACTTTAAAGGCACTGGAGATTCTAGCTTCTACTCCCCTCAGTTGTTCCAAGTTTTCAATTGAAGGAAGTTCCCCAATTGGAGCCAGCTGTTGTTCCCAAAAAAAATGTCACTTATTTTTGGAACAACATTTGAACTATTTTGGTCCTACAGACCAAAATCCTCTCTTCCCTTTTCAAAAATTGTTTTGTGCATTCTAATTCTCCATTCTTCAAGATTTTCAAAAATCTACAGATTCTATAGGCTTAAAACTATGGACTCCATAGGCTCAAATCTATAGACTCCATAGGTTTCTACAGACTCTGTAGGTGGAACTACAAAATTCATAGATAAGTTTCTATGGAATCTGCAATCTAGATTTCTATGGACTCTTTCAAGGTTAGAGAAAACTATGGACTTGGTTTCTATAGACTCTATAGGCATGTTCATTTCTACAGACTCCCCTCAAATCTATGAACTCAAATCTATGGACTCTACAAGCTTGAAATTATAGACTCTGCAGGCTCAAATCTATGGACTCTATAGGTTCATTTCTATGGACTCTCTAGGAAGAAATATATGGACTCAAATCTATGGACTCCCCTAGTTCTATGAACTCAAATCTACAGACTCTATAGGTGGAGCTATGGACTTCATAGATAGGTTTCTACAGACTCCACAAGCTAGATTTCTATAGACTCTTTCAAGGTTAGAGAAAACTACGGACTTGGTTTCTATGAACTCTACAAGCAGGTCATTTCTATGGACTCCCCTCAGTTCTATGGACTCAAATCTATGGAATCTAGAAGAAAGAAATGGGTTCAACATAGCCATTTTTTCAATCAGGAAGTTCAAAGGAAAGTCTTCTGAAAGCTTGAAGAGTACTCTTGCAGAGGGAACTTAGCTACCAAAAAAGACCCTTGAATTTTTTTTGAAAGGCAACCTAGTAGGTTAGATAGCCCTTATGGAGGGCAGGTGGGGAGTAAGTGGACCATTTCAAAGGCTGAGCGAGCAAAGGAATTCCTTTAGAAAAGTTCCTGTGGCAAAGTTATTAAGGACCATTTCCTTTAGACAAAAAGTCTGAAGAAATTCCTTGGGACTTTTTTTCAAAGGAATTAATCTGACTGATGAATCCTAGTAGAATAAATGACTAAGGAAAGGGAAAGAAACATTTCCTTCAGCCAAAATGCCTAAAGGAATTCCTTTAGACATTTTGTCTAAAGGAAAAGCTTGAAGTAAAAGTCTATCAAAGGAAATAAAGCTCGAAGGCTACCTGAAGGATCCTAAAGGGTAGGTACCTTTGTGAGAGGCTCTCACCAAAGGAATCAAACTATTTCTCAAGGCCCTAAAGGGTGGGTCCCCTTTGGGAAAGATCAAATGACAAAGCTAAAGGAATTACCGAGGATGATGACGGGCCCAAAGACGTCAAAGTCACAATAATGAAATAGCCATTGATCCTTGCAGGTTTAAGTGCAGACCCAAATGTATTTAAAGGCCTTAAGGCCAAGGCCAAAAGGAAGAACTACTAAGAGGAGTGTAAAGAGCCAATAAATTTGGGAACATAGCCCTGAGAGCTTAAATTCTAGGAAGAGACAAAGTTGGAAAAGACAAAAGCAAAAAGAGGGAAAAGCCTGAAATATCTATGCAAAAGTAATTTTAGTAGGTGGAACAGTCCACTAAGTATATATTTTAGCCTATAAACATTAAAGGCACCACTTGTTTGTCTCACTTGGAGTAAAGGCAAAATGTATAGCTAGGAGATAGACCAGATGACCTAGACCCAGGAGAAGACATATGAGATGAAGTGACACACCACAATTAAGGTAGCCACCCTATTTTTAGCATGGTCCTTAGACAAAAATGAAGGTGCATTGAAGGCATTGACTACAGCATGGGCCATCCCATGGGAAAGAGCACCAAGCCTTGCTTGGTTGCTATAAATTATAATTTCTCTCATTATGCAAGTGGGACTTTTTCATTTTTACAGAAGCATAACTCTGCCCAAAAATTAAAAGAAGAACACTGAGACTTTGAGCTCAATTTATTTGTTCATATCATTTTATCTAAATGAGAAAGCAAGTTGTTTGCAGACTTTATGATGTCATAGCTTGTATCATTTTAGGAGATTGTTCTTATGTCTATCTTCTAAATGTGTTCTTGTTTATTTAATTTGGCAAGCAGAACTAGTGAAAGTAATCAGGAAGGTGTCCTAAAACCAATTATGGGGAAGACTTTGTGCTTTCACAACTATTTTCAGTGTGTGTTTTTAGTTTCTTTCTATGTTGAGGATTCTGGGATGACTTTTTTCCCCCATTATCCTTTATGTTATACTCTTTGGGTAGTTGAGGTGAAAACTTTGTGTTCTATTTCATCCTTTTGGTTATTGCACCTGTGTTACTAGTTTCTTGTCACTACCTGAAAGAACTCCTGCTATTTCTTGCAAGAACACTTCTGAAAGAAGAGAAGTGCCTTCAGTGTTTCCACTAGGATTTTCTCCTCTATTTGTTAACATCATCTCTGAAATAAGAGAGATGGATGGTGTATTCTTCCCTTGAGTGTTATTTTCTACTTATAGTTATAGCATATAGCTCCTAATATTTTATAGGGAATCTCCCCTTGATGAGAAGAGAGATTTGTACCCTTTAGATGTGGTAAACCTACAACTTTACATGACTAATCTCCCTTGATATGGATGATTAGATGTATTTTGCTCATCAGTATGCTGGTGAAAAAATATCCACCCAACAAACTTGACATGAAGTGTTGAGTATTATCATTGATGTCAAAGGTGCATCGTGTGAATGTTGATGTCAAAGGTGACTAATCCTATTTGGTAGTGTGTGATGAGACAAGGTGAATTGAGAGAGTGTTTTCATTGAAGGGTTTTTTCATGAAAGATAATTTGAAGGAAAGAGATAATTTGAAGGCAACAAATGTCTTATGGTTGTATGAAGGTAAATGTCATTGACGTCAAAGTACATAATAAGCCTATTCATGAACCTACTCATGACATGAAGAGGTGTGTGCATGAAAATGAATGAAAATAGGAATTTAAATGTTTTATGTCACTATTTGAGCATGTATGTGAGGTATAAAATCACTCATGTGAGTTTTAGGGTTGGCATATAGGGGTAGGACCTTTAGAATAAGCCTACACCTAGACCTCTCTTAGACCCTGCCTAGCCTACTAAGGTATGAAGATAATATTTAAAGGTAAGTATGCATATGTGAACATGGATAGAGGTGAGATGAGTTGTTTTAGTCTTTTTCACAAATTTTGAGGTCATGGTTTAAATTAAACTACATGATTGTGTTTTAAGCCTTCTCAAGTTCATCTAATGAAGTTTCAAGACCTAAGAAGTACTTTCAAATGTTTGTTGGCATGTGTAACATCTAAATTTTTAAGGAGAGATGGGTAAGGGTCCTAGGTAGGATCTCTAGGAATTGATATTGGATTCAAGGGGTAGTCCTTTATGAATAATCATTAACACCAAAACCTGTGTTAAACCTCCTTAAAACTCTAATAAGGACTTGATGTGAAATATCTTGTTCAAATCAGCCCATGATGGTTTCAAATGTATATATAAACTATTAGATAATGTATTAAACTCTCCTAGGTACCTCCAGGTGGTGGTGGTTAGTTAAATGAGAGAGAAAATACATAAATACAAGCTTATTTATTAATAAATTATTGTAGCTCTCAAAAGTTGTATTGGTTAAGAAAATAAAATAGATGGGAGAATAAGATAGATACTCATTTTTAATGTCCATGATGATTTATTTATAGGTTCTATCCTTCAAATTTTCTAATTTTGTCATCCTAATTAGTCAGTCATAGACAAACCTAATGGTGTAAATAGTGTAAAACCTAGGTAGAGATGAGAATATGGATTTGAGGGTTTGATCATGTTATATTGATGAAAAAAGGTGAATGAAGACTTTATTTATAAATTTTAAGTCATGTTCATGCTTGGAAGCAATTTTGGAGGTTAGTGAATATGGTGAAAAAGTTTCTCGCAAAATGACCTATCTGGTTCAGATAAGACTATGTGATATAGGGTTAAGAAATTGGTTTTGAAGACAAATATTTATCATTCAACCATATGAATTTATTAATATATTAATGGTGTGTGTGTGTGTGTGTGTGTGTATCACAAGATCATTTAAATTTATTAAGAGTTATGACAATTGTCTACATAGGTGTTGTAGGTCTAAGTCACTATGATTGGTTTTTGAGGTAAATTGGCAATTTTGAGTGAGTGATTTACAAAGATGTTCTTGAGATTTTATATCCTAAGTGAAAGCATTCCAAAAATTTGGTGATTACTCTAAGGTCATGGAGAGCCTATATACATGTTTCATTTGTTAGATTTCAATATATTAAGAGTTTTTAATCTTCATTTTTGCAAGACAAACTTTTAAGGTAAAGAATCCTAATATGGCAGTTTGTCCATAACTTTTATGGTATGAGGGAAGGATACAAGTCTAACCAATCATGGATAAGGTTAGTAGATATCATTATATAATTTATTAAATGGTTTTTTATTTTTGGAGAATGCCATATAGGCCTAATAAGATAAATATTTGATGCTAATAAGATAGACCTAATGTAATTAGGTTTCCATGAGACCTAAAAGAAAAATGAGCCTAATTGAGTTGTTACAAACCAAAAGGGGTCCATATTTCATTTGAATCATTCTCATAAATTGTTATAAAAATTATTATATGGTCCATCTAAGAGGTTTAAGGTATATGTCTTACCAGGTGGTGTGTGACCATGAGATTTGTGTGTGTGTGTGTGTGTAAAGCAGTTTAGGATTATTTGAATGTAATTAATATAAGAGAATAAATATTACTTGGTAGAGAAAAATGATGTCTTGAAATGATACCATAATATAAGATTAGATGTGTGGTGATAATAATTCATGAGGTAGGTGATTTATTATTGAGTCACTTAGAGAGTTGGTGCTTCCTTAAAAATAGGTGCTTGTTAAAGCCTAGTCAAGTAGGTACTTGAATTCATTGGGGTTAGTGATCCAAGTTGAGTTGGTGATCAATATAATTTGATATTTTATTTTATATTAATAAATTCCATTTATAGGGATCACAATTTATTTTCTTACCTTTGAGGATTTCCCACTCATATGTGTGTTTTCTTTTATTATGCTCATGTGAATGGTCTTTATGCATTGTTAGATCTCAATGTTGATTTCATAGTTCATGAATGATTGGATATAATTGAAATAATTTTTTTGGTACATTGATTCACCCCCTAGTGATTGTGCTTCCAATAATTGGTATTGTTATCTTTTAGAATTGCACCCTTGTGAAGGTAGTTTTAGGCCTTCATAGTCTAAAGTAACATGGAGATAATCCTAGGATATTGATGGCCTAATATGTGGATTGAATATATATATATATTATAAGTGCTATCTCCCCTTGATGTATCATTTAGTATCCCTACTCTACACTTCCATCTTGTAAGGGAAAAGGGAAGAAGGAAAAGTGAAAGGAAAACCTATCTAATTGGGGTGATACTCCAAAATATGACCTTAATTTGAATTTTATGATCTAAGGGGATTAAAAATAACATAAATTTATTAAACTTATCAAAATAAATCCTCCAAACATTAATATTTTACATAGAGGCTCAGGCTTGATGCATGATCTAAGGCACTTGTTCAATAGGTCTCTTAAAGACACTAGAGAAATATTGCACTTTCCAAACATAAAAAAAGATATAAGAACACTATGAAACCTATAAGGATTATCTTAACACATAAAAATAGGTAATAAGGAAATGAAAATATGAGAGGAAGCAAGAACTATCACTTTTATCTCTCAACAAACCATAAAAATACACTAAATCCAGCTTTGAAGAGGTATGAATTCTATCTTATTCATAAAAATAGGAAAGTAAAAATGTTTTATAAGCATGTAATTACCAAAACTCAGGTTAAGGATCTTTTAAAATGCCAAAAATTGGCTTACATAAAGAGAAAAAGAGTGAAGGGAGAGAAATAGACAAAAAACCCCTAAAAGTAGGAAATTTGACCTTTTCTTTTTCTTCTTAAAAACCCAACATAAAAAATATGATTAATATTTATTTCATCCTTGGAATATATGGTGTATAATTTCATATTTCAATATTTTGTAAATATGAAACAAGTCTCACTCCTTCATTGGTGGTGTTTGACCAACTCTGATGCCTTGATTCTTGCTCAAACTCACTATATCTTTGGTGGAGAAGTCTCCTCCTTTAAAAAAGGTCCTCAATGCATATAAAAATTCCTATTTGACTCCTAAAATCATGCATTATGTTGTCTGAACTTGATAGGACTCTTAGAAGTTTTGACAAAGGCAACTTTGACTTGGTCTTGAAAGGTGGTGTTTGAAGGAGGAAAGAAGTTTTCCTTAGAGTCTAAGGACATTTTCAACCTTTGAAAGATTCGTAAAATGTGAATTTACTTATTATACCTTCATATTTTTTTAATATTCCATATATTAACTTGATAATACATTATGATAGGTTATATGCTTTGATTTTGTCTTCAAACTCAAAAAAATCTTTGATTTTAACTAAAGATAGAAGGAAAAGTTGGAGTTTTCTTCAAGTTTGGATCAATTTAGAATATATCCATAATTTATGGCTTATTTAGGACACAAAATACCTGTAAAAATTAAATATTATGCATCAAAAACTCAACAAGACCTGGAACAACACCAAAAACATGCATTTCCCATGGGCTCCTTATAGCCCTTTTTCTAAAAATATCCTTGTCTAAGATAATATGGAAGTGTTGGTGAGAATATTAGGATTTTTACATGTACCCTATATCCTCTTACATATTCATACGAAATTTTTTGAACCAAATCCAAGTGAAAGTGTGTTTTTTAGCCCATTTACTTGCCAAATTAGGTCTAATTAGCCCTTTTAGGCCTATAAGAGAAATTTTGAAATTGGGAGCTCACGCATGTGTGTAAACTTGAAAAAGTATTTTATTAACTTTTATAATGACTCAAAAATTCTCAATGTAAATTTTTTTGGTATGGAACCACATATAAATACCAAAATCATGAAATGGCCTTTGGAAGGCTTGCCCTTTAAAGGCATTTTCTGACTAGCCCAAAAGAATGGAATGGTTTTGGAACCTTTGGATAATTTATTATGAATTTTTTAGATTAATAATGTATATAAAGTCTCAATATTACTTATAAATCAATTTTAATCTTTATACACTCCTTGGAACCCTCATTTTAACTTAAAAACAAGAGAAAGTATAGTTTTTTTACTATTCAGTACAAGTGAAGGTACATAAAAAACCATGTTAAGGACCATTTTAGAGTACCATAAAATATATGGTATTTTTAATGAATCAAATATGTTTTTTTTTGGGTTTTATAACTCAAAACTTGAAAATTGGTTTAAAATAAGGTTTTTGGAGTGTTTTTGATAGTTTTCACTCTTAACTTTTGTTCATAAAAATGTGACATCCAACCTGAGAAAAAAATTACACAAATTTGAATTATAATACCCCCTCAAACATCCCTTAACTAATTTAGGTGCCATTAAAAACCTCCTTGATGGGTTGAGCATCCAAACTTGGCCTCTCAAGTGGATTCCTTCATTTTGTGCACCCTCACTTGCTTTTGATCCCAAAAATGGCCTATTTGTGACTTATTATGCAAAAAAACAACTTTAACACATATAATATATCCAAATTAACATGTTACAATTATCTAAAATTGTCATTAGACCTTGGAAGTGGAAATGACCTCCTGTTGGGCAAAAGGCCTAGTCTAGGCTACTAGGGCTTGACTGCATATGGATTCCCACCAAAACTTATGAGTGTTTTATCATCATTAAAGTGATAAATAAATTTTATTTACATATAAATAAATCTTATTAAATAATCCCAAGTAATCACATGGTTTTTATAAGACACCAATCACCCATTTTGGTCACATTTTCTTCATTCTTTGCATCAGTGCATGCTTGAAAGTGGCCTAATTTGAGAAAAAAGAGAGAATATGTTCCATATTTATCCATGAAACCCAAATAAATTAGGATTTTACTTGGGTAATTATGACACTCTTTAAAAAAAAATTAGGTCAAAATTACCTATCTAGAACCTTCAAACATCCAAAACCTGAAGGTAAACTTTTGAGAAGTGAACTGTGTGTAGGATTTTGAGTATGGACTATATATTTTTCTTGAAATATTTCTTGAGATCTATTTATCCATGAATTGGTAACCTAATTAAGTAAAAATCATAATTATTTATGTGTTCACCTACCTTCTATAACTCACAACTTTTCAAATTCCTTAACTTTGCACTCTTTCTAATGGTTTCAACACATGGGTTGATTGTATGTGAATGCTTGTAAGTGTACCTAGATACCCTCAAATTATCCTTTATCCATATTAAATTAAAATTATTATCCTTATTAAACTTATTAATAATCAATAAAATAAACATGTATGACAAATAACCTTTCTCATCATCTTTCATGCCCTTGAAATGACTGTTTGATCTCATGGTTGTAGGTAAATTACAAGGTCTTGATGTATGAATATGTTAGGAGGTGTCCTAGAATATTTCAAGAAATAATTAAACTTAAAAAACTTGAATTTAAATTTAAACTATTCATGAATTCTCATGAATCTCTCATACACCTCTGTCTTTGGCAAGAATCCCTCATAGGTCATTGTGTTGGAAAACCCCTATGACTGTGTTTCCAAAAGGACTGTAGGTGTATATTAACATCATGAAATATTAATTTTGGAATACTGACCACCCAAGATGTTTATGAATTTATTAATAATTATATATTGATATATATTCAATTTAAGTGACCTTCTTTGTGCTTAAGGTCTTAAATTTCAAGGTCACCTACTCCATCATTGTGATAGCTATAGGTTACCTTTTACAAGCATGGTTATAGGTTACCATGCTCCTTCAATTAGCCCTCATTCTTATCTCATTCATTAATAATTTTCCTTAACTTTAATTCTCATCAACATCATGACCTTAAACCTACCTCAATAACCTTAAGGGACTCCTCACCATTGTCAAGATGACTATAGGTCATTTGATGTTGTTGTAGGTTACCATTTCCAAGCATGGTTGTTGGTTACCATTATTCATTAGGCCTATAGATTACAATTATGAAGTTTGTAAAGTACCATTTAATCTAAATCCTATTTATTTCATTTATTTAGTAACTATTTCAAAACCACCTTTATGGCCTTGAAATCCCTTGCTCCTTCATACCAACCAAGACTATTTTTAGAGTTGTTGACTGTGAGTGTCCAATTAGACTATTGTAGGTTATTGTCTCTATGTTAGGCCTTATTAGGAAGGATAAGGTATTAATTTAAGGTTATTTTAAACTCATTTAGTATCATTTAAACTTATATTTCCTATAGGAACCCCATAGTTCCATGAAGCACACTCTATCTTTAACTTCCCTCTCATGCCATGAACACACCAATTTAGGTGGATGTAGATGTCTACTTTAGAATGAGTCTCAGCCACCTATTAATGGAGTAAGGTTAAAACTTGGAAAAAAGGATATATAGACCTCTTAAATTATATTTTATAGATCATAATTACCCTCATTATTGAATTATACCAATTACCCTTGAAGACATTCTTGCATTCTACAAACACTTAACTATACTTCTTTAAAAACCATTGTATGGACCAGGACTGTAGGTGTCTATTTAGTTAGAGTCATGACCATAAAATATTATCTTGAATTTATTCATGATGTAACATCATGTACTAAATTACACCTTTCATGAAATAACAAACACTCCCCATTAGGGATCCAAATGCCAAAATCTCTACTTGGATTTAGCTCTCAGTTTTATGATGGTTGTAGGTGATCATTGGTCCTATGTGGAAGTGATGGTTTATTGAGCATGAATTTATTATCCACCTTAATATCTTCACCATGAATATTATGATCCATTATTAATATTGAATCATTCATTTTATTTTCAATCTTGAGACCATAACCTTGATTCTCATCATAGTACTTAGTTGACTGAGTTCTATCAACCTGTTTATGGACTGGGAAAGTCTAATCCACCATCTAATATGATAGCTATTTTGACTATTAGAGTTGTTTTTAGTATTATATTTTTGTTTCAAGTCACCAAATACTACCTCCTTACTCTATCACTATGTTTTCCCTTTAAAACCCTCTTAGCCAATATTTGTAGTGTTTTTTCTTTGTGCTTGGTAATTATGGGAGACCACTATACGGATAGAGGAGGGGTATAGACTATGATACTAAGGTATCATGATGATATAAAACCTTTTATTATTGATATAGAAACTCATAACCACATTTAAGAGGCATTATTCACTATTTTAATGTTGATTGGAAATAAGGAACTAATTTACCTTAAAATTTCCAAAATTACCTTAATATTTTCTAATAAGGTAAACTAGTTTGCTATTAGGCCTTGCAAATTTGATCTTCATGTCTAAATTCAATTTAGTTTCTTGAATTATTGGTTTTTTGAATGAAATAACTTGGTTTCCATAATGTTTCAACCACATAGGCCTCATTAGATTCATTGAAACACCTTGAATTGGTGAAAAACCTTAAGACTATTATAGGTGCTAGTTTTAGATTGAGTCTTAACCTTCTTTCACCATTAGTCCATCAACCTCCTCCTCAAGAACTTATGACCTTGTCTATGGAATCATACCTACATGATTTACCATGTATAAATTTAAGGAAATATTTTTTAAATTTCAATTTGGGTTTTTAAGGATTATAGTTCCCTCTCAGACCTTTGGTATGGTTGGTTTAAGGGTTGACTATGTATTAGGTCCTCCTCAAATAGACATTCATTACCATATTACAACCCATACCTATATGTAAGGTACATATTAGGTATAAATGTTATGGAAGTGTTTCTAAAATAAATTATTTAGTTAATTCCTTATAACTCTCCTTTGTTTGACTCAAATTGCTCTTACTATTGGCTTTATACCCCTATCTAAGGTCTAGATTGGCTTGATCTAATCCCTGATGTTGATGAGGAGTATCCTTGATGATATTATCTCCTTTAAGTCTAATTAATGATTAGATGATGTATAAATTCAATAAATTCAATATAAATTGGCAAAAAAACATATTTTTTGGAAGCATTCAAACCTTTATACATAATTTAAGCTATACTCATGATGACTAGTATAGTAAGATTACAAGTTTGAACTCATAGGGGCTTATGGAGATAGATATGAATAAAAATGAATGGTTTGATGGATATAAGTGGAAAATAAGACATGAAATAGATTTTTTTAATAACAAAAAACCTCACACATCATTAATATTCTCACCATAATGTATTTTAAATCTTGCAACTTCAATAAACTTAGCTCAAGTTCTCTCAAAGGAGATATACCTAGAATGGAAAATTATGAGACATTAATTAAATGAAAAAGGTATTTAATTAGTTGTATAATACATTTATAACCTCTTAATATGAAACTTTTTTATGAAAAACTCATAATTTGCTTCAAAACTGAGCCAATAGATCACCTAGAAAAATAGGGAAAGGAACAAGGTTTTATATTGTAACTTCCTTCCTAGGAGTTATAAAATGATAAAAATATTAAAATGAGCCTAGTTACCCATAAAAAAATTACCCAAAACCATTTTTCTTCATTATTTTATGATATTGTGAAATAGGCCCAAGAACAAACCCCTCTCAGATGCATAGGCTATAGTGACCTATTGTCACTCTTAGCAATTGTTCATAAATATGGGGGAAAAAATATGAAAAATAATGAAAATAATTTTAATCTTAATAATACCCCTAAAAATTTCTAAAGTTTCATATCCCAAATCTCTCTCCTCTTCTCGTACTGAGTATTTGAAAACTACCCTTCTAAGCATTCAAGGAAGGTTAAAATTAGAGTGAAGTTAGATTTTGAAAATTTTCACCTAGAACTTCTTCCAAACCACTTATATGACCCTTTAAATACCAAATTGATCATATATTATTCTTATCTCACAAAAATCCTCTAAAAACCAAAATGAATGCTTCAAAAAGGCCTATTTTTGCACTAAAAAGCTATTTTCACCAAAGAAATCTAAATGAAATGCTATAAAATGTTTTATTTATTATCTCACATGTATTGTGAGGTGAATATATATGTAATAAATTTTAATCATAAACTATCAAAACCTTCTTTGAGTGGCACAAAATGGTCAGATTTTGCATAGAAATGACTCATGAAGTTAGTCCAAAATATGATCAATATGATTATACATTTGTTATACATGTAATGACCTTGTCATAATTTATGAGACTCAACAAGACACTCTTGAATCCTCTCACCATTGAAAATGGATTTGAAAGGCTAATAAATAACTAGACAAGTACAAGACAACTGAATGAAAAGACCCTAAATCACCTAAACAACCTTAAGACTTGTTAACCATGGATTATTTAAGAAATTTTTAGAACTAGTTACTAATTCACAAGACAAACTAGCATGGTATGTAATGTTTCTAAAGGTAGGAGTGATAATTTGACCTATGAGGTTAAAATTGTCAATAGGTATCATAACTTGGTCCTTTAAATCAGGCCTAATAGCTTAAAGGAGATCCTAGAAGCACATGCATGTCTAGTCATCAGGTACAATGAGGTTTCTCAACCAATAAGGATCCTCTCTTTAATGGGACTAATTATGCATTTTGGAGCATTATAATTAAGACTTATCTAGTTTCCTTAGGCTATGCCATATGGAAATATATTGTTCATGGATTCACTCCATCTTCTACACCACCAACTAATGCATCAGGTAAGAAAGCAAGTGAGAAAAACTCTAAGGCAGTGAATGCCATCATGTGTGGTGTTTTAGATGAAAAATTTATAAAGGTCATGCATTTTGATACAACCAAATGTATTTGGGAAATTTTTTAGACCATATATGTAGGTGACACCAAATTTAGGTTGTCAAAGTTATAGACCCATCAAAGGTAGTTTGAAGGTTTGAGAATGAAGGAGGATGAAAACATTACATCTTATTTATTAAGAGTGTATGAAGTGGTAAATGTCATTAGAGGTCTAGGAGAGAAGTTGGGAGAATCAAAAGTAGTAAAAAAGGTATTGATAACCCTGACATCTAAGTTTGAATTAAATGTGTCTATTATGAGGAGATTAAAGATATTAACAAACTAAAGATGGATGAGATTCATGGCATCTTGATTGCATATGAAATGAGAACAAGTGATGGAAGACCTTCCAAGAAGGAAGCTACATTAAAAGCTAAGAAAAGGTCACAAGGTAAAAAGGCCAAGGATGATGTTGACACAAACATTGATGATGACAAGATAGAAGCCATGTTTGTTAGAAACTAAGGAAAGGATCAGGTAAGTATAAGGGCAAGTTGCCATTCAAATGCTTTAACTATGGTAAGATTGGTCACTTTTCATGTAAATATCTTAACAAGGATAAGAATAACCAGGATGGAGAACATGGTGAATATAATGTTGATGATATTAAGGTCTATAAGCTTGGTAAGATAAAAAAGGGTTTTAGGAAGTATGAAGGAAAGAAAGGGCCATTCAAGAACAAGAAAATTTTCTATACCAAAGAAGCAGGGTTAATTTTAAGATCCCTTATAGGAAATCATCTTGGAATTATTTGGTGAATCTATGGAAAACTATTTGGTAGCCATGGAAAATCCTATATGAGTGATGAAAAATCCATTGATATTCAAGATGAGTGTAAGGAAGTATAAGATTCATTACTTTTTTTGTACTACCTTTTACCACAACAAATCAGGATGTTGAATGGAACTAGTAAACAATGTTGTTAAATGGCTAGATTGAATGACTAAACCAAATGTATTTAAATATTAACTATAAAAAAGGAACAAAAACCTTACCAAAACTTAAATATTATTTCACATTTGTATTAATCTCGAAGATCTATGTAATTAAAAAGATCATCACAATCCAAGTCTATATGCAAAAGTTATGGCCTTTAGAAGTTGGTAGCTAGTTACATCATTTGGTTATGTCATTTGGTTTAAATGAAATGGATGCACCAAATGGATGAAACTGAATGACTTAACCAAATGATATAATAGAATGACATAACTGACTACCAACTTATGGAGGCCATAGCTTTTGCATACTGACTCAGATTATGATGATTTTATTTAAAATTATACAGATCTTTGAGAGTAATCCAAATATTTATAATTTTTATGTTTTGGAAAAATTTTATAGTATATTTTTATTTATCCCATAACTTATCTATTTTATCCCTTCAATGCATACAATGACTTCCCAAATTATACTAATATCATGGGGTGGTTGCTTAAAGTATATGTGATGGCTAAACATAGTAGCCTATGTAATATATATACATACACACACACACACACACACACACACACACACACACACACACACACACACACACACACACACACACACACACACACACACACACACACACACACACACACATATATACACACACACACACATACATATATATACATATATATATACATACATATATATATATATACATATATATATATACATAGACATATATATATATATATACATATATACATATATATATATCTATACATATATATATATATATGTATATATGTATATATATATATGTATATATATGTATATATATGTATATATATATGTATATATAAATGTATATATATATATATATATATATATATATATGTATATATATGTGTATATATATATATGTATATATAAATGTATATATATATGTATATATATATATATATGTATATATATATATATATATGTATATATATAGGTGAATTGAAGTGTAGTATAAGATATTATTATAAATTATTGGAGAGAAAACACCTAAAATAATTTATATTCCTACATTTTTTATGATCCGAACCCATCTGTTGAACCTAAAAATTAACAAAAAAAATAAAAAAACTAGAATATTTGTGAATTAATGAATATTCATCACTAAAAATTACCATGCAAAGAAGACAATATCTCATATAATGTAAGTGACACAAGTACATTTGATAGTGATGATGATAGCAATGATCATGATGACAATTAAACCTTATTCATGGATATAGAAATAGATAATGAGGGTTGTTTAAAATGAAAAAAAGTATTATGGATGATGAAGAATTAGATGAAGAAGAGGCCAAAGTGAAGCTTGAGGTAGAATTCTTGAGTGCTTTATAGGATTTTAAGTTCCAAATAAGGAAGAATCAAAAACCAATATCATAGTTTAAGAGTTATGAGGAACAAATAAATCTCTTTGAAGAATGACTTAGTAATAATACCAATAAACATGAGGAGATTATAAAATATTTGGAAAATTAGATTAAACTTGTCACTAAAAATAATAAGACCAACAAGGAAGAATACATCAAGTTTGGAATATAAATGGAGTCTTTAAAGGCAAAATTAGATTAGGCAATAGTCAAGTTGAAGACACATCAAAAATTTGCAAAGAGTAATAAAGTCCTTGGTGATATTTTTAATAATCAAATGTTTCATCATGATAATACATGTTTGGTTTCAAAGAAGACCAAAAGGAAAACAAGGTGAGTTATACATCAAATACCTATGTAAAAACTCTCAAATTAGAGACTCAAATTGATCATCAAAAAGTTAATAATATTGTGACTCATTCAATAGACAACAAAAGTATAGGTGCATCATTCAACATCAAATAAATAAGTTATGTGAATTCATTCAATGGTTACTATTTCTCATGAAATCAATATAGACATAGAGTTATGGATTGTAGACATTAAACAAGAATCAATTCCTCATGGAAAAATAGGGTGAATGTGTATTACAATAGTAAAAGTAGAATACTATGCTATAATTATGATTAGAGAGGATATATATTACAAGGGATTGAAAGATAAAGCATATAAGAAAGATTATTCAAGACAAAAAATTATATGGTCATACCATTGAGAAATGGATCAATAAGTTAGACCTTATTAATAAATTGAAGGAGGATCAAAAGACTAAAGGAGAAGAATCTATGCTAGCTCAGACTGCCTTTCAAATTAAATATGAAGGAATGAAATGGTATATAGATAGTGCTTATTCAACCCACATTATAGTATATAAGATCAAGTTCATCTCATTGAATAAGAATGCTAAAGGAATAGTGAGATTTGGTGATAACACAACTACCAATATAGTTGGCAAGGGTATCTTGAGTTTGGACAATGGGAATACCAAGATAGAGAATGTGGAAGGTTTGAAACATAACCTACTTAGTGTAAGATGTGAAACCAAGGATGCACACTAACCTTTCATGATAGAGGATATGATATAAGGAGAGATAAATCAAGAAGACTAATTACCAATGTTAAGAGGATTAAGAATAATCTGTATGTCTTGAATGAGATCAAGAAAGAGATATACTTTATGAGAAAAATGGATTATTGTTGGATATCGAATAGAAGGCTAGGCCATATAAAATTTAAAAAATGGTCAATATAAGCTATAATAAGTATATGAATAACATGACTAAAATCACCAAAGCTAAAAACACACTTTGAAAGGCATGTCAACATGGTAAGAAAACTAGAAGAAGGTTCAAGTCCAAGGATTATTCTACTACAAGACCTTTATATTTAATACACATTGATCTCTATGGGCCTACAATAATAAAAACTATTCAAGGATATAGACACTTCATTATACTCATAGATGACTACATATGAATGACTTGGGTAGCATTATTGAAAGAAAAATCAGAAGCTATTGACAATTTCAAGGCATTCAAGGCTCTTATTAAGAATGAGATGAATAGAAAGATCAAATGATTAAGATTTAATATAGAAGGAGAGTTTTGGTCCCATGATTTTGATGACATCTATGATCTCCATGGGATAAGGAGACAATTCTCAGTAGCTAGAACACTTTAATAAAATAGGATATCAAAAAAAAATAGGAAAGTTCAAGAGATGGTAATAACTATATTAAATGAGTCAAGGTTAGTTGATGAATACTAGAGAGAGGTAGTGATCATTTTAGTTTATATAATGAATAGAATATATATAAGGACTAATGGTAATAACACTCCTTATGAACTGTAGAAAGGCATACCTGCTAATGTGGAACACTTTAGAGTGTTTAAAAGAAAATGTTTCATCAAAGGAGATGATGATGACTTAGGTAAGATTGATTCTAGGTTTGATGAAGGTATATTATTGGGATACTCATTAGTGAGCTCAGCCTATATATGTTATAATATGAGGTTGAAGAAGATAGTGGAAAGAACCAAAGTGAATATTGATGAGACAAGTTATAACAAGTCACACTCACATTCAAAGGATACATCAAAGAATCTGGACTTCAAGAATGAAGATGAAATAATACAGATTTATGCAGAAGAATAAGAAGTTGAGGAAATTCAAGATTTAAAAGGTCCTTCAAGATAGATTCAAAGAGACCATCCTAAATAAAAAATAATTGGAAATAAAGATGCAGGGATGCAAATAAGGATAAAACTGGTAAGTAACCTAAATCAAGAGAATGTTGCTCTATTGTCTAATATTGAAACTAAAAATATTATAGAGGCAAGAAAACACAAGTTTTGGATAGGTGTTATGAATGAGTTAGACCAAATAGAAAAGAACGAGACTTGGGAAATATTTCCTAGGCCTAAAGACAAGAATGTCATTGACACAAAATGGGTGTTTAGAAACAAGTTAAATGAAGATGGATAAGTCACTGGGAACAAGACTAAATTGGTATGCAAGGGGTATGCACAAGTTGAAGGGGTAGAATTTGAGGAGACCTTTGATCAATTTGAAATATTGGAGGCTATCAAATTATTATAAGAATATTTAGGATTCAAAGGATTTAAGGTGTATCAGATGGATGTCAAATCAAATCTACTTTCCTAAATGAGAACTTGAAAGAGGAGGTGTACATAGATCAACCTAAGGGTTTCTCATTATCAGGTAAAAAGGATCATGTTTTCATATTTAAAAATTCTCATTATGGTCTAAGTCAAGCTCTTAGAGCTTGGTATGCTAGATTAGATAGGTATCTATTAGACCAAGGATTCTAAAGAGGAGTTGTAGATATAAATTTGTACATAAAGACAAAATATGACCATTAGTTGATAGTACTTGTCTATGTTTATGACATCATTTTTGGTGGAAATAGTGAGAATATGACTAAGGAATTTTTAGATGTGATGAATAAATAGTTTAATATGCCCATGCTAGGATAACTATGATTATTTATTGGATTACAAATCATTTAATATAAAAAAGGTATATTCATTTCATAATCTAAGTCCATAAGAGAGATGTTTAAGAAGTTTGAGATGGAAGATTTCTAGGTAGTTGTTACACATATGATCATACGATGTAAGTTGATCAAGGAATATGAGTCTCTAAAGGTTAATCAGACATAATATAGGTCAATGATTGGAAGTTTTCTATATACCACTACCTCTATACTTGATATTATGCAATCATTAGGTCTTATGGGAATATTGCAAGTAGACCCAAAGGAAAATCACTTGAAAGTACTTAAAAGGATACTTAGGTATCTCAAGGGAACTATAGAGTTTAGGTTATGGTATTCAAGGAGCAAGGAGTTTTATTTAGTATCCTATACTGATGTAGATTGGGAAGGCAATCTAGATTATAAGAATATCACTAATGTAATAACTTTCTTCTTGGGAGAGTGCCTAATATCATGGATAAGAAAGAAATATCCATTTATGACATTATATAATTGTGAGGTTGAATACATTTTAGTAACTTTATCTTGCACTCAATTCCTATGGATGAGACAAAACTTAAAAGACTACAAGGTGGAGTATGGTAGTCCTAGCCCTATATATTGTGAGAAGACAAGTGCCATAAGTATTTAAAATAATATTGACATGCACTCAAGAGATAAACACATTACCATAAATTATAATTTCTCAAGAGAGAAAGTAAGTGAAAAAAGTTTTAAAATTGAATATGTTTCTACAAAGGATCAGATTGTATACATTTTGAGAAAGCCACTTCCGAAGGAAACTTTTAAACATCTATGATAAGAATTGAGTGTAATTTCTACCCCTAATAGTCATTAAGGAAGACAAGTGAATTTTGGGAGATATTCATGTGGTTAATTTATTGTAATTAAAACTATTGGAGGGTAGGGTGAATTAGTACCCTTAAAACATTCATTAAATTCCATTTATCATTCATGAATCATTCATCAAAACACATATATCAACCAATGCATAAACAAGCATTCACATAATCATATAACATATAAACACAAGATATATGTGTTAAAACCTTATAGGGAATAAAATACACTAACACATAGCTTGGAATATATTCCTATGAGTGATGAATCAATATTTAGTGAGGCACCAACCCCACAAGGAGAACCAACCCCTCACTAATCAAGCACCAACATAATTAGTCCTTTAGCAAGATCTAACTTACAAGGAGGAACCAACCCCCTAAATTAATTAGCACTAAATAATAAAATTAAATAAAACTTATACAACCACAAATATTTTAAGGAATATCTCACTCCTTGTAAAAGCACCAACTTAGTCAAGACCAACTTGATCACTTCAAGACACCTTGCTACTCAACCAACAGATGGTAACCTTTTGTTCAGCTCTCTATCTTCTTTATCTAAATTTAACTCACTATCATAAATTATTAACTCATACATAATTTATATATTATATTCTCTCAAAATATAATTAATTCATTCATCTCTTCCCAACCTTCTATCCTTCCCAAAATAGCTTCCTCGATCAATATGCCTCTTACTAGGCTTATTAGGTCAACTGAACTTGACATCCATATGTGTCAACTCTATTATATGTTTATAATAGTATACCTCCCTTATTAATATTTTATATAATACATTTTTATCCTTCATAATATACCCTCTTATTCACTCATTGGAGTCTTCTCTATTACACACACAATTAGTCCAAATAGGCCTTGTATAAATACATATCACTTGCTCACATCCTCTCTTGGTCAGCTAGACCACCAATCCATTAAGGTCAAACCCAAAAAATGTCTTAGGATAAATTAAAATAAATAATAAATATAAATAATATTACCATAGGTTGACCAAACTAGCTTAAACCTCTTTCTTCTTTTAGGCCTACTTAGAGACCTAATATATTAGGTCTATCCTTTCCACAAAACAAATTGAGCTAATATGACCTATATGGACCTCACCAATGAAATAAAAACTTTATAAAACTTAATTTTAAACCTAAATTACCTTATCTATTCTAAATAATTAAAATATATTTTTCTCACATCTTGAAATCACCATTGGGCCTTAAAGACCTATTAGGCCTAATTACTCCAAAAATACTATCTTCAAATATGAACCTCATAAAACCTATAGAAACACATTATATGCACAAAAAAAATATTTATGGAAACTTAATGACCTTAGGGTAATAATAAATATCATTATACTCCATAACTTAGGCTCCAAAGACTTAGGAATACCTCATCAAAAATCTCACTCAAAACTACCAATTTGCCCAAAAGCTAGTCATTAGTAATTTGATATCAACCATTAGCATAGGCTCTTTAAAAAACTTATAATTTAGGTATAATATCATATGTAATATATATTATATACCCAAATTATTTTTAAACTTCCAAACTAATCAAAATAACATAGGAACATCAATCTCACTAACACAAAAAAATGCTAAAGACTCTGAAAACATAGTCCTAATGAATGTTGTTTTCAACTCCTATAAGTACAACTAAAAATATTTATTATTCACATTAATATTTCCTATGTGAAATATATAACATCATCCAACATATATATCACAATATATAGTTTAATTATTGGTCTTACAGAATAATTTGTTAACCTTGTCTCTTACAGTCCTTGCATAGCCCAATAAGCCAATTTGGCTTCCATATTTTAGCTTATTATACTTACTCTAAACCTTATATAGATCATGGATAGGTCATATAAATCCAAAATAAAAATAAAAATATTCACTAGATACATTGACTTCTATCATAGAATCTCAAACTTTTCACTCCATCTTGCATACCTATAATTGTCATTCTACCTTGAGGACTAGTCATGATGATTATGCATTCAAACATCTATGTAGACACATTAAATAAGTAATAATTAATTAATATTATCTTTATATATCATTATAACATCTTAAAATACAAATATATAGAGGTATAATGAAAAATATGGATTATATAGACCAATCTCTAAAACTTACACCTTCACTATCTCATCTTCACTAGATAGGTCATCTTGCAAAAAACATTTTGAATGACCTCAAAATAATATAAAAAATTATAAATGTGTTATAGGTATTTAAAAAGAAACCAATTAAATTGGATTCAATCTTAATCCATTACAACATTTATCTAATCTCATTCCCACTTCTACTTGGTTTTTCTCATTGTCTTCACTATTGGACTTTTAGCGATAAGTCAACTTGTATGACCAATTTAATAATCCTAAGGTATATAAATTTATTAGAAACAACCATTAACATTAAATATAAGTCATAATATTTAACATTCATCCATTATGAAGCTTTGACTCAGTCAACCTTGCCTGTTATATTTTTTTTTTGAGAAACAAGGGATTTATTATAGCTTCCACTCACTCATTTGATAAACTAATTCCACCTATAGGAACCTAAGAAAGTCATATACATGATACAATCATAAAATTATGTCATAAAATCTATTCTGAGCCCTTTCCATCAAGATTTTCCATATTGGGTCACTATGAGGGTTTTAGACCGGTTTACATTCTTAACATTTGTTCATAAAACTCTACCCCTAAAACCAACTCCTAATGCTTGGAATTTATTTATAGGACCATTTTACATCTCTCCCCAAGAGCTCATCTTCCCATGAAATAGTCACACATGCCAAAAATCATAATAAAATCCTTCTCAAGCCTTCATCTCTTCATTCTACACATATAAGAGATCTCAAATCCACTTTTTATGCCTTCTTATTTAATCCAAGTCCTAAAAATTCATGATCACTATTGAAAAAAACTCTCACACCTTTCTAAAACTCACATGAGCTCACAAGACTTGAAACCTAGTCATGATACCTCATCATGCCACCTAGGGTCTTAAGACAAGGTCCATGAGAAGACCACCAATGAAGAATTTACCCCTTTGGCTTACTCTAAGAGTCATGTGACTAAATATACATATTTATCTCCTACTATACAACTTTATTACACAAATTTAAGTCCATATACATCTGTATCATCATCATCAAACCTCTACAAGTCATATTCATGCTCAAGAACTAATTCATCACATAGACTTACTAGGCACCATACCACTTTGAGATCTTCAAGACACATTTTATAGCTCACTAATCACCTCCAAACATCTGAGACAAGATACAAATAATCTACTATCATTATCCTTTGAACAAGTCTCTAAGACCATATAGGTCACTACCTAAGACTAAGCTAGTATTCTTGAACATTAAATATATGAAGACAATCTCTCTCTTTGAACTCATAAAGATATGAATATATTTAATAAAGACATAAAATTTACATAGCCTAAAACAAATACACATACCTATAATCACTCATTTAATCATATCTCACTATGTTTCACAAGACACTCCATTGGATCACTCAAAGTCATACTAGAAAGCTCAAATAATCAACCTCATACTAATGGCCATAGCCACCTTCTTGTGAACCAATACTTAACCTCCAAATTCCTTTGACATTAATTAACTTAGATATATGACATAAAAGACAATTCTCACCTTACTGATCCTTCTTGACATCAATGATAGTACACAAACACATGACATCAATGACAACTTTCAACAATCTCCCACTTTGTCATTTATGGCAAACCACAGTGATGGAAAACCACAAATGAACTAATAATTATAAAACTAAACTACTCTCAACAAGCTTATTCTCTCTCAAATTTAATTATTTCATCAAAAAAATTCTTCCATAGGAACTTTGACCATCAATAAATTTTTCCCCCTTTGAGATTAATGACAAGGGGACATATACACTCTCACAAGATCATCCACACATAGTCCACTAATCCCTGGCCCTGACCACTCTCAGAGCTAGTAAACCCCCCCTTTTTTCATACATAATTATCTTCAAAATTTTAAAACCATAATGGTTTAGGTCACTTCATAACATATTCATGGAAACACATGGTTAAATAGGTCTGTGAGAATAAACCAATCTTTGTCAGACTTATGATATACTTTCTTTCCTTCAAGAAAATCAATATAGGTTACCAAAACAAGTAAACCTATTGTTGAGGTATGTTCATGTTGTTTCTATTGTGAAATTTATGTTATCATTGATGTTAATATCAAGATAGATGTCATTAATGTCAAAGTTAAAGTTGATGTCATGCATGGTAAAGTGGTATGTGACAAGGAGTCTTATGACAAAAGAGAATTTGAAGTCAAATTTTTATCTCTTTGATTGAGAGAGAATTTAAGGCAACCTAGTAACTTTTATAATGTTGATGACATGTTTTAAAATCAAGATACAAGGTAAGCATACTATTGAGTATTAGGTGGCTTGAGAAGCCTAATCTAGACCTATGAGAAGGTGTATACATAAATCATAATAAATCCTAGTGAATTATGTTTTTACAAGTATGAGAGAGTTTATAAAGTTTTATAAACATGTGAAAAATACAAATAATCCTTCAAAATAGTTTAAAGGTAAGTTTCAAGACTTAGTTTTTGCATGAAAAAACATAGTGAATAGGCATAAGCCTAGTAACATGTTGAGGTGAGTAGTATGGGACTTGTAAGAAGAATATTGGTAGTGTATGTGCATGGTATAAAGTTTTATGACATGAGTATGAGGTATTGAGAGAAGTAAAATAGGTTTTAAAGGTGTGTTCAAGGTCTAAGTATGGCTTATAGGTTAAGGTCTAATGAGAAAAGAGACCCAATGTGGTGTAATGAGGGGTAAAGTGTAGTTACTAAGGAGCCTAATCTCATAAGATAATTTTAATAAGTGTGATAAGTTTTGTTAAGTTTTTTGATCATGTTTAAAGTTAAATCCTAAAGTAGAAAACATGAAAATTGGTGTTGAGGTTTTTTGTGTACACATAATGAGGTGTTGCAGACCTAAGAAGGATTTTATTATGCTTGTTGTCATGTGAAACCTTTGCATGAGGATATAATTATTTAATGGTAGTTAGGTAAGGTTCCTATATCAAACATCATGGCATTAGTTTTGGAGTTGAGAGGTAATCCTTTATTAATGTTTACTAAGAAAGGAAAGCAGTCTAAACCCTCATAAAACCCTCATAATGACTCGACAGGAAATATATTATTAGACATGGATATAAATGTATTTTTTGACATATTTTTTATGATTTAATCATGTACAATAATCTCCTAGGTTTCTCCAAGTGGCATTGGTCTATCATAAGAGTGAGTGGAAGCTATATGAAACCCCTTGTTTCATGGATTTTTGATGTAGAAGGAAGGGTTTACCAAGTCAAATCATTAAATTTGTTTTAATTTTAAGATTTAAACATATATATTATAAAAATTATGGTTTATTATTGTGTTTTATACTTAAAATATTCTAAACCAATCATGAAAATTGACATTGAATATTGTACATATAAGGCCAATATTGATATTGAATATTATAATATATATATATATATATATATATATATATATAGATGTTATAATAATTTTTAAGGATTATATAAACCCATTTTAAGTTCATAAAAGTGTTCCCACAAGTGTTCTAATACTTGGTTTTCATGATTGTGTTTTTGGAGCTACAGGCAGTTTTTTGTGTGTATGTGAAAATGGTGTTCTTGAGTCTTTTTTCATAGAGTTTAAGAATAAAATGCACATTAAGTTATTATATAGGTCTCATATGTTAATTTAAATGTATTTTTATGCATTAGAAACTCCTACAAGGGTTAAAAAGTTCAAAGGTTCTTGATTGGATTTTGAAGCCTATGTGCAGTTTTGAGTAAGCATATGAAGATGATCAGTTTGAGATCTTTTGAAATATATGGTGAAATATAATGGAATTTTATATAAATATAAGTTAATTTATGTTATATTAATATTATTTATTTATATTTTTTAATGAAAAATCTAAGTTTATTCTTGAGATATTCAAGATAGACTTTTTGGTAGTAAGAAGGCCTTATTACAAGTAGACCTAATGATGTGGTTCAAGGAGTGTAATGAAATAAATGGTATTTTGGACATAATTTCAGATTATAATGTGTATAAATTAATTTTAAATTAAATTTTTCATCCAATTTTAGAGGCTCAAGGTTTTCTAAGGTGTCCAATATAAAACATGTGCTTTGGGAAGGCCTAATTGCATTAGGTCTCTATTAGGTCTAATGGTGGTTTTGGCCCTTAAGGGTATTTAAAAACCTATGTAGTGGTTTTTTCACTTTAAAAAAAAAATTAATTTATTATAAATGTGATAAAATTTTGGATATATTTTTTTTACCAAGATGGGTGAGATCAAAAATTATGTATAAAGAGAAGGTCTAATATGCCTAATTAACAAGTTATAATAATGAGGACATAAGTAAATGATATAGAGGTTTGAAAACTAGGTAGAGGGATTTAATATAATTATATAGGTGATATTAATATATCATGAATATGTAACTATGTTTTTACAAGTGATGAGCAAGGCCATTGACCTAATTCTACCAAGGAAAGGGCTAGTTGAGTGAGAAGGCCTAATATGTTATTTGAAAGAGATACAAGAGTGAGAAGAGAAAAAAATAAAGTGGTCATATTAATTTTAGTGAGAAATAGGTTTCCATAGGTGATCATGGTTTAAGCTATCTATGTTATTTTTGAGTTACCTATGGGTTTTTTGCCTCCTTGCATGTTAGTGCTTGTTAAAAGACTAAGTGAGTTGGTGCTTAAATAGTGAGTGGTTGGTATTCCTTTTGGGTTTGGTGATTCACTAAATCTTGTTTCATTTATTATAGGACTGTAGTCTAAGATATGTTTCAATGTATTTTATTCCCCAAGAGGGTTTCCCACATATCTTTTGTGTTCTTATGTTTTCTTTTAAAGATGATTGCTTATGCATTGGTTAATGTATGTATGTTAATGAATTCTTTATGGATGATAACTGAAATTGAAATATTATTTTAAGGAAAATTATTCACCCCCACCCTCTCAATATATGTTATTCTAAAATTTGGTATTATATTAGGTCATTTTAAGGAGGCATAATAGCCTAAAGGAGATCCTAAGAAAGTAAAAATGGCTAGTTAAGTGTAAGGTGGTTTCTCTACAAGTAAGGATCCACTATTTAATGGATCCAATTATGCATTTTGGAGTGTCAGGATGAGTACATATTTGATGTCTCAAGGTCATTATGTTTAGAAATAAGTTATAGTTAAAATAATTCAAAAGCAATTAATGGTATTATGTGTGGCCTATCAGAGGTAGAACTTGTGAAAATGATGCACTGTATGTCTGATAAATAAATGTGGGGAAATTTAAAGAATATTCATGAGAAAGAATCCAAAGTCAATTTGGATAAATTATAAACCCATAGAAGATAGTTTTAAAGACTAAGGATTAATTTATATGAGACCATTACAGCCTACTTATTGAGGATTGATGAAGTGGTCAACGTGATAAGAGGCCTAGGTGAAGATTTTATAGAATCTTCTATTTTTCAAAAGGTTTTAAGATATCTAACTCCCAATTTTGATTCCAAGGTGTCTATTATTAAAGAGATGCAATAAATAGACAAGTTAGAGATGTATGGACTTCATGGCACCCTAATATCCTATGAGATGAGGACAAGTGAAGGAAGACCTATAAATAAATAATCTATATTAAAGGTAGAAAAAAAGTCAAAGGAGAAGAAAAACACAAGGTAAGAAATTCAAATGCAATAATGAATCTAATATTGATGATGATGAGTTGATATTTATGTTTTCAATAAAATTGAAAACTAGTTGAGGTAAATACAAGGGTAAATTTCCCTTTAACTATTTTATTATGGGGAGATTGGAAACTTTGATAATAAGTGCCCTTATAATCATCAAGCAAAGTATGATGAAGAACATGATTAAGGTCATGATCATGATAAAAAAAACTTATAGGTCTAAAAATAACAATAAAATATTTATAAGGTATGATGAAAATAATAAGTTTTTTAGGAACAAAAGAATCATTCACACCAAGGAAGATTCCAACTCATCTGATGAGAGTGAGAGGAGTGATTCTAAGAATGACCATGAAGGTGATGGTCCTGATGGTAATGAAGTACTATTCATGGTTGAGGAATCAAGTTTTTCAAATCAAGAAGAGTCCATATGGATTATAGGTGTTTTTGGTGATTCAAATGAATAAGAAGATGAGGTATAATTTGAGGCTAAGTTTATGAATACTCTAGAAGAGCTAAAGATGGTGAATAAGAAGAATAGGGTGATGAGGTGTTTTATCAAAGAATCTGAGGAACAAATCAACTTGTTTGAAGCTAGATTGAGAAATAACTCCAAGGAATAAGAGGAAATAGTCAAACAAGTGGAGACTCAAACTGAGATTATGATTACAGGTCTAAAGGCTAAGAAATAATAATGTGTAATGTATATAAATGAAATGGATTCCTTGAGAGATAAGTTAGATTAGGAATAAAGATAGGTAAGTGCTTTGAGAAGTTTTAAAAGAGTAGAAATGATATAGATAACATCTTGAGTATTCAAAAGGATGTTTATGACAAAATAGGTATTTGTTTTAATGGAAACCAAAAGAAAAACACTAATGTGATCAAGAAGGTCAACGGTCAATCAAGGAATGATGGTGTTGATAGAATAAAGACTAATCCTATCAAGAAACCTAATGTTATAAGGTATGCTAATCCTTTTAATGGATATTGATATTTATGTAACCAATTTGGTCATAGATAAATTCATTTCCAAAGTCCCTTCAAGAATTAATATACATATAAATATGGGGAGATTCATCAATAAAGAGGTATGGGTCATGGTGTGTTTCCATTAAATTGAATAGTGTGTTTCAATTATCAAAAGGATGGTCATAATAAAAAATACTATAAGTATGGATTCTCAAGTCAAAAAAAAAGTTGAGACCCATAGAATTTAAGAAAGAAGACAAGATAATGAGTGGAAACCAAAGGTAGCTAAGGTGAATGATGACCAGTCTATAAGTCTAAGTGGACTATTTTCCATGGTAGAGCACAGTTCAAATGCAAATGAGTGTCAATAATTATCCATATTAGATCATATTATGTATGAATAATTCAATATAAATAAACTAAGTCATAATATTTTTCAAATTTATATTTAATAATTCAAGCCAAAGAGGATCATGAAGAAAGATCAGTCTAGTAAGGATATGGAAATCTAGGAATCTTTTGAGTTTATGTTTCTCTAGTACCCTAGAGTAGAGGTGAATCCATTATGATTCATGGAGGAAATAAAATATTGAGAGTGTATAAAGTTTTACAAACATGTGAAAAATTCAAATAATCCTTTATAATATTTCCAAGGTAGGTTTTGAGGCTTATTACTTACATGAAGAAATCTAGTGAAAGGCATAAGCCTAGTAACATGTTGAGGTGAGAAGTATGGAACTTGTAAGAATAATAATGGTAGCATATGAACATGGTATAAAGTTGTATGACATGATTATTAGGTGTTTATAGTAGTAAAAGATGTTTTAAAGTTGTGTTCAAGGTCTAAGTATGGCTTATAGGTTTATGTTTAATGAGAAAAGAGACCTAGTGTGGCCTAATGAGGGGTAAATTTTAGTTCCTAATGTTACATATATCATAATATAATTTTTATAAGTGTGATATGTTGTGTAAAGTTTTTTACCAAGTTTAAATTCAAATCCAAAACAAGAAATCATGAAAATTAGTGTTGAGGTTTTTTATGTGCACAAAATGAGGTGTTATAGACCCAAGAAGGATTTTATTATGATCATTGGCATGTTAAACCTTTCCATGAGGATATAATTAGTTCATGGTAGTTATGGAATATTCCTACCTTAAATATCTTGGCATTGTTTTTGTAATTGAGGGGAAATCCTTTATGAATGATTGCCAATAATGGAAAGTAGTCTAAACCCTCCTAAAACCCTCATAATGACTTGATAGGAAATATATTGTTGGAAATGTCTTAGATTCAATTGAATGACCTGTTTTGATTATTATATCATTTATATGAATCTCCCAAGTTTTTATAGGTGGCATTGGTGTATCAGAAGAGTGAGTGGAAGCTATAAGAAACCCCTTGTTTCTTGGATTTTTGATGTATTAGGTAGGGTTGACCAGGTCAAAGCATGAAATTTAATGAATTTTTAATATTTATAACAATATATTATGAAAATTATGGTTTTTTTTAATCAATTTTTAGACCTAAAAATGATAAATTAGTGATGGAAATCGACCTATTGCTAAATAGGCCTAATGAGGAAGACATTGAGAAAACTAGGCAGAAATGAGAAGGAGATTAGGGATGGGTTGCAATGGACTAGGGATGGATAAAAATACATGGAGTAATTTTTAAATAACTATATCACATATAAAACTTAAATATAAGTTTCGGTGATGCTCATATATAATCAAAAAATTGTTCTCAAAGTGACCTATCTAACATAGGTGTGTAGTGTGAAGACATGTGATTGGTATGTAAGACTAATATTGATATTAAATATTGTAATTTATCTATTTAAATATGTTATAATAATTATTAAGGATCATATAAAAACATTTTAAGTTCATAAAATTTTCCCAATATGTGTTCTAAGACTTGGTTTTCATGACTCTATTTTTGGAGTTACAAGCAATTTTTTGTGTAAAAGTGAAAATGGTGTGCATTAGTATTTTTGCATAGAGTTTAAGAAGTTTAAGAATAAAATTAACATTAAGTTGTTATATATGTCTCATAGGTTCATTTAAATGTATATTTATGCATGATAAACTCCTATAAAGGTGATAAAAGTCAAATGTTATTGATTGGGTTTTGAAGCCTATGTGTAGTTCTAAGTGAGAATATGAAGATGATTAGTTTGAGGTATTTCTACCTATATGGTGAAATAAAATGGATTTTTTTGATGAAAATGAGGTCATGGAAGTAATATTAATGATATTTATTTATATTTTTTTATGGTAAAGTTAAGTGTATGCTTGAGATATTCAAGATAGACTTTCTGGTAGTAAGAAGGCCTTATTGTGAGTAGTCCTACTAATGTGGTTCAAGGAGTGAAATGAGAAAAATGGTTTTGGGAACCTAATGTGAGATTATTATTGGTGTATTTTAAGTTTTTATGAAGTTTTTAATCCATTTTTGGATGCTTAGAGTGTTCTGATGTTGCCAAAGTGAAACATGTGCTTTGAGAAGGCCTAATTGCATTAGGTCTCTATTAGGCCTAATAGTGGTTTTGGCCCTTAAGGGTAATGACCTACCTATGTAGTGGTTGTTTCAATAATTAAATGGTTTTTTTTATATATTAAAAAGGTGATACAATTATGGAGATGTTTTTTTCCAACCAAGATGGCTTAGATCAAAAGTCATGTATAAAGAGAAGGTCTAATAGGCCTAATTGACTAGTTAGAATATTGAGAATGTGAGTGACTAATATTGAGGTTTATAAATGAGGTAGAGGGATTGAATGTAATTATATATGTGTGATTAATATGTCATGAATATATAACTATGTTTATACAGGTGATGAGAAAGGTCATATGATGTAATTCTACCAAGGAAAGGGATAGTTGAGTGAGAAGGCCTAATAGGCTATTTGAGAGAGATAAAAGAGTGAGAAGAGAAAAAAATACGGTGGACATATTAAGTTGAGTGAGAAAAAAGTGTCAAAATTTGATCATAGGTTAAAGATATCTTATTTGGTGCTGAATTACCTAGGGTTTTGGTGTCTCCTTGCAAGTTAGTGCTTACTAAAAGACTAGTTGAGTTGGTGCTTGACTAGTGAGTGGTTGGTGTACCTTGTGGGGTTGGTGCCTCACTAAATATTTTTTCATTGCTTATAATAATCTATCCCAAGTTTTATTTTATTGGGTTTATTCCCTATGAGGTTTTCCCACATATCTCTTATTTTATTATGTTGTTTTATTTTAAAGATGTTTTTTTATGCATTGGTTAATGTATGTATGTGAATGAATGCTTTATGGATGATAAGTGAAATTGAAATATTGTTATAAGGAAAATTATTAACCCTTATCTTGGTATTTTTACTTCCAAAACCTATGAAAAATGAGCCTAAAGTCATATTATAATTCCTAGACAATTAAAATCTTTAAGTTACTCTTCATATTGAGTCAATGAATCAACTCAATATACACAGTCAGGACCCTATTTATGAAGACTCAAAACATTTATCATTTTTAGATCACATAAATTATTCAATTCACTTAAAATATGTCATATTTATCTTTATATAATCTCTAATCCTTGAATATCATGGAAAATACCTCTACCGAAATGGCATTAGTCTTATAAACCAATCAATAACTCTCATGAGCCTCTACTATGATCTTTGCTTTTTGAAAATTAATAAGATCTCAACCATACATTTCAATTATGATAATTTTTGAATAAAAATCCTCACTCAAACCTTATAACTCCATGCTTCACCTCTGCTATATGTATTCATGATGATTATATTATCATCCATATGAGCAACATTCTACCTTGCCTAACTTCATATCTCCCAAACAGATCTTTACACCAATCCTCAAAATAATCATGATTACATACACATGAATCATCATGTATATTATATCATTATACAAATTCTAAATATGCATAAAGTAACTTTTAAAAATGACCATATCAATAGCAAAAAAAAGCTTTGCATACCTATCAGTTTTACTTAATTAACCATCTCACAACTCTATATATCTTGATGACCCTGGATACTACCTCCTTATTATATAATTTTTATCTATACCAAAACCTCAATAAATTTTAACATATATCTAAGCTCACTAGAACATCACACCAGTTTTCATGCTTCCACAACTGCCCATCATGCTTTAATAGACCTAACAGGATCTAAAACAAGGTCTAGGTACAAGTCTAAACCAAGAAACACCTTCTTTATAGCATACTATCTGACCATTTAGATCACTTTTTAATGCCTATAATTAAATTATAAACACTTTAAAATGCATTAACCCATTCAACCTATATTCCCATCATGTAATCCTCTATGTAAACCTAAACCATGACCTAAATTATGCAAACAAATAGACTTTTTAGTTGTCTTCAAATTATCTCTTTCTATACTAAGACTAATGAAAAAACCTTTTCATAAAAAATTAGGAATAATTAACAAGCATCCACCAATTTTATTCTTCCACAAGATGATAAAAATATTGATCTTAAAACTCACCTTCACCAGCTTATCCATCTTGTAATTCTAAGATCACCTTTACTCTATCTATCCTTCTCCAAAGAACTTTATATGATACCAATTGTTATAAATACAACTAGTAAGAGGGGATGAGGTGAATAAATTCCCTTAAAAAATTCATTAAATTCCATTTATGATTCATGAAGCATTCATCAAAACACATACATCAACCAATGCATAAACAAGCATTCATATAAACATACAACATATGAACACAAGAGATATGTGGGAAAACCTCATAGGGGATAAAACCCATTGACACATAGTTTAGACTATATTCCTATAAGTGATGAATCAAGATTTAGTGAGGCACCAACACAACAAGAGCACTAACCCCTCACTAGTCAAGCATCAACTCAATTAGGCCATTAACAAGATCCAACTTGAAATGAGGCACTAAAACCCTAAGTAACTCAATACCAACTTAGAAACTTCAAGAAATTTTTTTAAACCACTAATTTTTTAAGGAATATCTCACTCCATCTCTACAAAGCACCAACTCAGCCAACACCAACTTGATCACTTCAAGACACCTTTTTACTTAGCCAATAGATGGTGACCTCTTCTTCAACTCTCTATCTTATATATTTAAATTACAATCACTTTTATACATTAATAACACATCTAGGATGAGTCTTTTATAGTCTCTCAGAATAAAATCAATCCATTTATCTCATCTCAACCATCCATCACTCTCAAAATAGCCTCTTAGGCTTCTTTGCTCAATATGCTCCTTACTAAGATTATTAGGTCAATTTACCTTGACATCCATATGAAAAAAATCTATTATATGTTTATCATAGTATACCTAACTTATTATTATTTTATATAATACCTCTTACTCCTTAAAAATATGCCCTCTTCTTTTCTCCTTGGGATCTTCTCTGCTACACACAATTAGCCTAATTAGGCCTTATATAAATACACATCACTTGATCACATCATCTATTAGTCAGATAAAACACTAATCCATTAGGGTTATAACCAAAATATGTTGTATGACATATTAAACATAATAATAAATAAAAATGATATCACCATTATGTTTTAAAACTCACTTAGACCTCTTTATTCTTTTAGGCCTACTTAGAGACCTAATGCATTAGGTCTATCCTCTCCATGGAATAACGTGAACCAATATGACCCAAATGGCCCTCACCAATGAAATTAAACCTTTAAAACACTTAATTATAAACTTAAATTGACCTTATTTATGCTAAATAAGTCAAAAATCATTTTATCACACCTTGAAAGCACGATTAGGCCTTAAAGACCTATAAGGCCTAATTACTCCAAAAACTCTATCTTTAAAGATGAACCTCATATAACCTATAAAGACACATTATAAGAAAAAAACAAATATGTATGGAAAATTAATGACCTTAGGGTCATCATAAATCTCATTATAATACATAACTCAAGATACAAAGACTCAATAATACCTCATCAAAAAACTCACTCAAAACTGCCAATTTGCTTAGAACCTAGTCATTAGTAATTTGATCTCAACTATCAGAATAAGCTATTTAAAACACTCAAAACTCATGTATAAGATCCTATGGAACATATAATACATAAAAAAATTATTTTAATGTATAATATAATATGGAACATATAATACATACCCACATTATTGGTACACTTCTAAATTGGTCAAAATGACATAGGAACATTAATCTCACTAACACACAGAAAACTACTAAAGAATCTAAAGACATTGTCCTGATGAATGTTATTTTAAAATATTATATGGAAAATTAAAATATTTATTTTTAACATTAATATTTCCTATGTGACCTACATAACATAATAAAACATATAAATCACAAGATATAGTGTCAATTGTTGGTCTTGCAGATCAATTTGTTGACCTTCTCTCTCATAGTCCTTACATAGCCAGACAAGCCATTTTGGATTCCATATTTCAACTTATTATAATAAATATCAACATTATATATATAATTTATAGGTCATATATATATATATATATATATATATATATATATATATATATATATATATATAAACATCAAAATTTTCACTATATACATTGAATTTTATCATAGAGTCTCAAATTTTTCACTCTATTTTACATACCCAGAACTACCATTTTGCCTTGAGGACTAGTCATGATGATTATATATTAAAAAATATATGTATACATAGTAAATAAATAATTATTCATGAATATTATCCCTATATATCCTTATAACATCTTCAAACACAACTATATATATTTATAATGACAAATATGGAATATATAGACCAATCTCTAAAACTTACACCTTCATTGACTCATATTCACTAGACAGTTCATCTTGTGAACAAAATTTTCAATAAAATCAAAAGAATATAACCAAAATGTAAATGTTTTATAAGTATTTAAAAATAACCCCATGAAATTGGACCCATTCCTAATCCATGGTAACATTTCCATAATCTCATTCTCACTTTTGCTTGGTTTTTCTCACTATCTTCACTATTAGACTTTTAGAAATAGGTAAACATGTATGAACATTTTATTAATATTCAGGTTTATAAACTACTAAAAAACCACAATGAACATGAAATATAAGTTGAAATATTTAACCTCCATCCATTTTTCAACTTTGACTGAGTGAACCCCACCTGTTATATAATTTTTTTGAGAAATAAGGGAGTTATTATAGATTCCACTCACTCATCTGATAGAACAATAAATTTTTTATGAAGATAGTAAATTAATATAAATTATACAATAATCAAAATATTTCATCCAATTAATTCTAATTCATTTCCATCAATAGCTTCCATATCGAGTCACTATGAGGGTTTTAGTAGGGTTTTAGACTAGTTTCCATTCTTAAAGTTTATTTATAAAACTCTACCCTTGAAACCAAATCCTAATTATTGGAATTTACTTTTATTACCATTTTCCATATATTTTAAAGTGATCATATTCCCATTAAATAGTCACATATTCCAACAAAATGAGAAAATCCATCTTGGGTCTTCATCTCTTCATTTTGCACATACAAGAGACCTCAAATTCAATTTTTATGCTTTCTTATTTAAATCAAGTCATAAAAATTCAAGATAAATAT
Source organism: Torreya grandis (assembly GCA_037957365.1). Classification (NCBI taxonomy): domain Eukaryota; kingdom Viridiplantae; phylum Streptophyta; class Pinopsida; order Cupressales; family Taxaceae; genus Torreya; species Torreya grandis. Next base: position 1,145,612 of record JARHVA010005224.1, on the reverse strand, counting down.
TAAAAAAACCTATAACACCTCTTTAAAAACACACATGATATCACAAGCATCTAAACCTGATCTTGATACCTCATCATTCCACCTAGGGTCTTAAGACAAGGTCCATGAGAAAACCACCCATGAATAACTTACCCTTTGGCTCACTCTAAGAGTCATGTGACTGAATCTATAATTTATCTCATGATCTAACACTTTATGCCACAATTCAAGTCCATATACATCCATATCATTGACATCATACCTTGACAAGTCATATACATGCTCAAGAACTAGTTCATCACACAGACCTACTAGGCACCATACGAATTTGAGATATTCAAGACACCTTATGTATCTCACTACTCACATCCATACATCTAATACAGGATCCAAATCATCTCAAATCATTACATTTTGACCAAGTATCCTTAGACCATATAGGTCACTACCTAAGAATAAACTAGCCTTATTGAACATTCAAGATATGAAGACAATATCTCTCTTTGAACTCATGAATCTCTGAATATTTTCACAAAAGACATGAAAATTACATATCCTCAAACAACTACACATACATATAATCACTAATTTAATCATATCTCACTATGCTTCACAAGACAATCCATTGAATCAATCAAAGTTACACTAACAAGCTCAAACAATCAACCTCATACCAATGACCATATCTACCTTCTTCTAAACCAATAATTAACCTTAAACTTAATTTTACATTAATGACCTCATATATATCACATTAAAGACAATTCTCACTTGCTAATACTTCTTGAAATCAATGATAGTTCATAAACACATGACATCAATGACAACTTTCAACATCATTATCTCTAAGAGCAATTGATTAATGTTAAGAAGGTATATATAGAGATAGGGGAAAATGTTTTTATAGTCCTTCATAAACTCATAAAACTATGTGTTGAGTGTTTTGGATGTAAGAGGTGTGATTCAAGAAGTTTTAGACATCTCTTTGTCGTTTATGTCAAAGGGGGAGAAAGTTTAGAATGAGGGAGAAGTTTCATATTGAGATAAGTTTTTGAAAGTGGTTGCCATCAATTAAAAATGGGGATATTGTTGAGTATTGTCATTGATGTCAATGGTGCATCATTTGAATGTTGATGTGAAAGGTGACTAAGCCTATTTGATAATGTGTGATGAGATAAGGTACATTGAGAAAGTGTTTTTAGTGAAGGATGTTGTCATGAAAGATAATTTTAAGGAAAGAGAAAGAATTTTAAGGAAACTAATATCTTATGGTTAGATGAAGGTACAAGTCATTGATGTCAAAGTGCATAGGAATCCTAGTCATGACATGAAGAGATGTGTGCATGAAAATTAATGAACAGAGGCATGTAAAGGTTGTATGGCATTGTTTGATTATGTATGTGAGACATTTAATAACTCATGAGAGTTTTAGGGTGAGCCTATAGGGGTAGGACATTCAGACTAAACCTACACCTAGACCTCTCTTAGCCCATGCTTAGCCTACTTAGGTATGAATATAATATTTCAAGGTAAGTATTCATATGAAATAATGGAGAGAGGTTAGATGAGATATTTTAAACCTTTTCACAAAGTTTGAGGTCATGGTTTAAAGGAAATTACATGATTTAGTGTTTCAGACCTTCTCAAGTTCATAAAATGAGGTCTCAAGACCTAAGAAGCACTTTCAAAAATTCATTGACATGTGTAAACTTTGAATTTGAACATAATATATTAAGGAGAGATGGGGAAACATCCTATCTAATATCTCTATGAATTTGTTTTGGATTCAAGGTGTAGTCCTTTATGAATAATCATTAACACCAAAACCTATGTTAAATTTCCCTAAAACCTTAATAAGGACCTAATGTGAAATATATTGTTCAAATAATCTTAGGATGAATTTAAATGTCTATACAGATTATTTTATCATGTATTAAACTCTACTAAGTACCTCCAAGTGGTGGTGGATAGTCAAATGAGAGAGAAAATGTATAAATATAGGCTTATTTGTCAAGAAATTACTATAGATCTCAAAATTTATATTCATAAAGAAAAGAAAATAGATGGGAAAATAATATAGAGACTCATTTTTCATTTACATGATGATTTATATATAGTTTTTATCCTTCAATTATTTTAACTTGGTCATCCAAGTTAGCTAGTAGCAGACATACCTAATGGTATAAATAGTGCAAAACTGACACATAGATGAGAAAATAAATTTGAGGGTATGAGCATGTAAAATTGATACAAAAAAGTTCATGAATTTTTTATTAATTACTTTTAATTCATGTTCATTCTTGTAATAAGTTTTGTAGGTTAGTGAATATGGTTAAAAAGTTTCTCACAAAATGACCTGTCTAGTTCAGATAAGAGTGTGTGATATAGGGTCAATAAATTGGTCTATAAGACCAATATTTGGAATTATAAAATATTTATTTTAAATTTTTTAATGGTTTATATATCTCATATGATCATTTAAATTCACTATTAGTAATGAAAAGTGTCTACATAGGTGTTGGAGGTCTAATTCACCATGACTAGTTTTTGAGGTAAATTGGCAGTTTTGAGTGAGTGATTCACAGAGATGTTATTGAGAATTTATCTCTTGAGTGAAGTTATTAAAAACATTTTTTTATTACCCAAAGTTCATGTATAACCTTTATAAATTATTAAATTTTCATATTTTAGTATCTTAAGGGTGTTTAAGCTTCATTTTTTCAAGATAAACTTTTAAGGTACACAAGCCTAATAGGGCAATTTGTCTTAAAAGAGATTTCATGGTATGATTTAAGGATAAAAGTATAAAAAATCATGGATAAGGTTAGTATATATAATTATATAATTTATTAAATGGTTTTTTATTATTATAGAATACTATTTGGGCCCAATAAGATCAAACTTTGATGCTAAGAAGATAGATCTAATGAAATTAGGTCTCCATGAGACCTAAAAGAGAAATGAGGACTATTTAAGTTTTGATAGACCAAAAGGGGTAAAAATATAGTTTTAATAATGATAATAAAGTTTTATAAGACATATTATATGTCTTACCTATGAGATTGAATGTGAGTGTCTGACCAAGTGGTGTGTGACCATGAGACTTGTATATATACAAGGAAGTTTAGGCCTATTTATATGTAAGCAATATAAGAAAATAAAATATTGATTGGTAGAGAAAAAGGTGGTATTGAAATTAAACCATAACATAATCTCATAAGTGTGGGGATCATAATTGATGAGGTGGATGAGTTGGTGCTAAGTTACTTACGAATTTGGTGCTTCCTTACAAGTAAGTTCTTGTTAAATCCTAGTCAAGTGGGTGCTTGAATTCATTAGGGTTGGTGATCCAAATTTAGTTGGCTCTCAAAAAAATTAGATATTTTGTTTCATAGGAATATATTCCATTTTAAGGTATCATAGTATTTTTTCTTCCCCTTGAGGGTTTTCTACTTATATTTGTGTTTTATTGAATTATGCTCATGTGAATGGTATTTATGCATTACTAGATCTCAAGGTTGCTTTCATAGTTCATGAATGATTGGATATAATTGAAAGAAAGTTTTTGGTATATTAATTCACCCCTATATTAGTTATTTTTCTTCCAACATGAAGGGATTATCTTTTTTAATATTCTTCTTATTATTCCCTTCTTAATATTTTTATTTGTCCCTCTACATTTTCCATTTCATGGGTATCCATATACACCCCAGATATGTCTAGTCAATAACTCTTTTATATAAGTATGGATATTGACACTTATATAAGAATATTTAAAACTCAAGACAAAGCTTATATCTTTAAATGGAAAACTAACAAACCCAAACATAATATAGATACCACTTATCAAAGATAATATTTAAAATTTCATACTAGATTAGGAGTGGTTATCCATGTTCTACGAGATCTATCATAAACTACTAGCAACCGTACTTAATCTAATAATATGACCCTCACTATTTAAATCATGAATAGTCCCCATGTGGAATTTAGGCCTTTTATTATCTTTTAAAACTTGGATGTATAAAATACCAAAAAATTCATTCACTTCATTGAAATAATCCATTATTTAGAGGATGGATTGAACATGATTCAAACACCTTAAAATCCTCCTACTCCCATTAAATTTTTTATTAAAACTCCTAAGAAGAACATGATGGTGCACAAAGTCACCAAACCCTAATAAAATAGATGTAGGATACTAAGCAATCTCTCTAGATCATCTAACTAAGGATGTCATTCATAAAAACACTAATTCATACTTGAATGAACTCACATAAAATTTGGTGAGTCACATTAAATATTTTGAGAGAAATGAGGCTTATCCCAATCAATTTTATCCTATTCCTAGTTCTATACTTATGCAAATATATTAGGTACCCCAATATCATGTTATTCATCTCTAAATTAACAATGTCAAAATATATAATTCAAAAAACATTCTTATGCATGGGGTGCATAGTCATATGGCACGCACCTCCCTCTAGTGTACCAAGATCTTATCTAAAATTTGTTACAGGGATATTATTCCTACCTCCCTCTTAATAATATGGAAAACAATAAGACACTGCCTTACATCCCTCAATTTATGGTGGTATAAAATTAGTCACCACCTTATGTCCCTCTTACATATTATCATTACCACACCTATCTAATACATTGATTTTGACTAATTATTAATACTATTATGATTTTTGGACATTATATTATGGATATTATGATTCATTTCATAACATTTAATTTTGTTTTAAATCATTTTTATATAAAATTATATTATGTAATTGCATAATTTTGATGATGAATAGATACTATTGATGCCTTTGCTGGTTTGGTTTTAGGTTTATTATAGATAAATATAGGTTGGTTTTGGAAGCTTGTGTGAAATGACAAAGGTAGAGTACATAATGAATTTTTAATCATAATTCAATGGTGTCACCATCCAATTTTATTCTTTTTATTATTAATCTTGAGTTTTGTTAGTCCACTTTATTTATTTGTCTTATGTTGATGGAAATATTTTACTATTTTGGTTTATCATTTTTCTTTATTGTTGTCATTTTTTAGAAACAAAATTCACATTGGGATGAGAACATGTTTTTTCTAAAATAAGTATGAATATTTCTAATAAGGATGGATGTATATAGGATCTTAATGAAAATAAAAATATTGTTTAAGGTCATAAAACCTTTGATAATATTTATGATTCTTCACACTAAACTAGTTTAGCTCTGATTGGAAATAACAAGTGTTTAATAGAAAGTGACACTATGATATTATAAATCTATGTTTAGACTAAGGCAATTGAATAATATTTAAGTTATTAAATAATTAAACTTATGTATAATTTATAATAGTCCATGAAACAAATAAGATGAAATGAATACTAAGCCAAGACATGGATATGTTTTAGAAGTCTAAGGTGATAGTGTTAGTTATATTCAACCATAAATAAAAGATAATCATGTCTATGTCATGTTATTTTCACCATGGTCAAGTAACCCAACCACAAAGGGATTTGGTGGTTGACTTTGGAAATACTTGATTAGGGTTAATCATTCAATCATTTCACTTGATGGTTTGGTGGATGGTGAACATGGTGGTTTTGGGGGATTCAGGTAGGAAGATAAGAGTTTTGAAATATAGTTCATGATTTCAAAATATAACCCTAAGATTTTTTAGATGGGAGTTTCATATTTTAGAATGAGGAGTTCAACTAGTTGGAACTTCAACATAAAATACAATTTAAAGAAAAGAGGAGGATGGAGGTCAACAAATAGGAAAAGGATAAATAATAGGATCTAAGGTTGAGCCTTTATGGTAACACATTACATATTAAGACTATTTAAGTTCACTCTAAAGCTTTGTTTTATGAATCAATGTGTTTATTGGGTGCTTGCTTTATTTAAATAAACTATGATTTTAAGGTTTGGAAACATAAGGGATCTTGAATAAACCTAAATATATTTACTATTTTATAAATAAATTAATCAAAGAAACACTAAAGGGTGAGAACGTGATAATACCTCAACGATGGATGGTGTATGGTTAAACTCAAATGTTGAAAAGACTCATTGGTTGCTTTGCTAGTTTGGTTTTGTGTTTTGGGTCTTTTCAATGTTTTTTAGTGTTTTTGGTTCTCAACCATGGTCCCTTTTGGATGTTTATTTGATTGGTTTATAGTTTGGTTATGTATGTTAAGCTAAATTAGATATAATGGACTTGTTGGTTCATGTGTTGTGTTTGTATTAAAACCTTGATTTTTATGAAACCATTTTTTAAATTGACACTATTTCATCATGGTTATTGGATTATTTAGGTTCTATAAATTTTGTCTTTGGGTACATGATTCCAAAACCAACCAATGGTTATGGTGGGTATGGATACATGCAGATGGTTGGAATTATCTTACACATGAGGATGGGTATCATCAGACTTAGGCAGTGGCAAAAGTAATTAGTTTTTCATACTACTTATAACACATTATTATATCTCAATGTGGATTCCATTTGACAAGATTGTATATGACTATGTTAATAATCTTTTTGGTATTTAGTTGTATAATTTATCCAATATGATATAATATTATAATTTTCAATAGTAAAAATAGTTTATATTGTAATGTTTTTTCACTCATTTCATCATATACATTAATTGATGTAACAATGAAGAAACGTTTGATGAAAATGAAGGATTTATAATTATTGTGTTTTTAATATGGTCTAAAAAATATTATTGAATAAGATTAAGACCTGAGTGGATGTTTTTTGGTTGACACATATATTAATTTATTTAGTATGCTTTGATCCATGACAAATAGGAAATGTATCTCAAATTTAATTTTTTGTGTACTAGTATATATTAGACTTAAATGGAAAAGTGAATATTTGATTGCAAATATTTATTAAAGTCCAATTATTAAGATTATAATTTTGGGTTTGTAACTTAAATTGAGAATAATTATTTTTATTCATTACTTAGAATATTATTATGGTCTTTGATTTTAATTTTAAAATGATTATTATTATTATTATTATTATTATTATTATTATTATTATTATTATCATTATTATTATTATTATTATTATTATTCATTACTATGATTTAGGTTGGCTTGAGTCTCTAAATAGTGTGATGGTCATTATTTTGAATGGAAATATGGTAAGGTGTTTGATCTTAAACAATTTGTAATGTGACTAGGATACGAGTTATTTTTTATTAATAGTGGAAATGAAGATTTTGGGAATCATAATTTTTATTTCCTACTAAACAATATGTATATGCATTCTTTTAATTGTATCATTTGAATTTTTTTTATCTCCTATAGGTTTGAGAATGAATTATTATACATCCTAATGTATGTATTGCTTGTTGTTAATGATATTGAAGTTTGTCTGAATGTTAACCTGGTAATAGTTTGATAGTTGTACATGCACTTCACAAATGAATTGAGTGTCTTTCAATTTTATGTATATTATGGAGTATTAATTAAATATAGGTTTCATATAAAGGAAATAAATACTAAGGTTTTATGTTTATTTTAATGTTATTAAAATTTATTAGTTTTGCATTTAAAGTTGTGTATTATGAGTCGATGGGGTAATTTATTTATTAATTTGTTAATTAGTTATTACTTGGGAATTACCATTAATGTACAAAATTAATTATTTACCTTTGTTTCATTAAAATCAGGTAAATATTGATGAGGTTTTGATATTTATTATCAACATTAAATAAGTTTGAATAATAAAAAAATAAAAAAAATTATGGATTGTAACACAACTACACTTGAAGTTTATTTCAAGGGAAATTTATAAAATGGTTACTAAGGTTTTAATTTTAAGATGTGAATGTAAATTATAATATAGTTTAAATTATATTTATGTTTTAAAATGCACATTCATATGGACAAAGTTCTTACACTTGATGTAGTCAACTGGATGTGTGTGTCTCTACACACACACACACACACACACACACACACACACACACACACACACACACACACACACACACACACACACACATATAATTGACTACATCAAGTTAAGAAATTTATCCATATGAATGTGAATTTTTAAACATAACTATAATTAATAAATATAACTTACTTAAATGATATTATAATTTACATTCACATCTTAAAATTAAAACCTTAGTAACCATTTTATAAATTTCCCTTTAAATAAACTTCAAGTGCAGTTGTGTTACAATCCATATGTGTGTGTGTGTGTGTGTGTGTGTGTGTGTGTGTGTATTATTTACTTGTTTATAAATATGAATAATGATTTATCAATATCGATTTCTTAAAAATTTCGTGAAGTAATATTTCAAGAACTTAATTAGTGATAAATACCTAATGTTTTTTTTTATTATTGACCTAGAAATCTATGAGATCATAAGGGAATTACTGTGTCAATTAACAATAATAAGAAAATTGTAATGATTATGGTTATTTTAGATTATTGTTAGAATGTAAATTTGATTTCGTATGAGTTGAGATTTATGTTTGAACTATATGTAGGGTATGCTATATAACATTCTTATTATTCCTAGAAGCATTGATTTTAATATTTATGGTTTTTATGCCTTGATTAGTTATTAAGAGTTAATTGATAAGCTTGGTGTATTTACATTATGATGTAAATTTACAAAATATATAGAAATTTACGTAATATATATAGATATTTTAAATTTTATGATTAACTTGTTATCTTCCTTTATCTCATATATATTTTATAATATTATTAATAAAGCTGATTATAAATGATTAAATGTTTAAATTTGCATTGAATTTAAGAGAGTAGGTATGGTAAGTTTGGATTGTACATTGAAGATCATGAATAAAAAACATTGGGTTAATCTATAGATCATTATTGTATTGGTTATATTAAATCATGATGTGATACTTTCTAATATTTAATCTCATTAATAATTATATGTTGATGTAATAAACATATAAAACATAAGTCATGGTTGTTATTAATATTGGCACAAGGGTATGCTTGAATATTGGTAAAGACTATCTTATTTAAGCTTTTTATGTTATGTTTTAATTGAAAATATTTGATATATGGTTTTATAAACCCATAAAAATCATTAGTAACTATAATAGAGGTTGTAAGAAACTCAACTAGGTCACGATAACATAATGAATGGTTTTATTGGGTTCCCCTTAGATTTCTTAGGTAGTTATTTGATGTGGTTACTTATTTAGGTTAGCTTACCTTTTAGAAATAATAATTAAGTCTCAAGGATACATACCTAGTCTTATGACCTAAAAATATCTCATGGATGGCATTCAATATGTATAAATGTTACACATATAGAATATGATCCAACTAAGTATCTAATTACATATGCTTCGAGTGTCCTTGTGTAAATAAATTTATTTATTTGATAAGATTATTTGATGTTATGTGCTAAAAGGAAATAGTCTATTTTATAATTTATGGTTCTATGATGTAATTCTCTTATATTGGTGTATTTATTACTTGGTTATGTTTTAACCAGTGAGGAATGTGGTTCAATTGTGCTTATGTACATATATGACACTAATGACCTCATTAAAGTTTAACAAGTATTAAAAATTAAAAGATAATAATATGGATTTCAAAATATGTAAATGATTGTGTTTGTGTACGTCATGGTTAATTGAATGCTATGAATGATTAATTGTATTTCAATATTTTTAAATTGTATTAAGAAATCATACTTTGTGTTATAGTGTTCTTAGATACTTCCATTTATAACTTAGATTATGCTAAACCCTGATTTATCTTGCATTATAAATGATAGTTATGCAAATGCATAGATAATAAATTATTGGTATGTTAGTTATGTGTTACAGGTGCAATCACTAAGAGAGGGGGGTGAATTAGTGAGCCTAGATATTTCAATTATAATTTTATCCCTTTCAAACTATTAAATAATCAACATATATCAACATGATCAAGTGACATTAAAAAGAGATCTCATTCATTCAATGCATACATAAGACCAAACACATAACATGTAGTTCTTGTGGGAAACCCTCATGGGGAATAAAAACCACTCTCAAATATACAAAACATGGACTAATATCCTATAATAAATTAAAAACAAGAGAGTGATCAACTCCTTTAGACTAGAAAACCTTGATCATATCCTCTTGACCAAAGGTATTTCGTTAAACACCTATTTCACAAGGAGTAATTGCCCCTAAGGAAAATCAAGTCCTTAGAGCTTCCTTGAAGTGAACACATCCACCTTATAACTAATATCTTCAACACTTGGTGATATATCTATGTTTATCTAACACCTGCACAAACTTCCTCTCTATCTCATACAAGCCTCTAACATAGGCATTCCACATTCTCTCTCCTTCACTCAAACTGTGCTCATATGCACACTTAGACCTCTTCACATATATTCAAAATTTAAGATCACTTTTTTAACATCAATAATATGACCTATATGTAATACACATAGTCATCAATATAATTTTCTTATCAACTCATCCAACTAGGTACTCTACCTCTCCTTCACTCCACAACTCTCACATCCACCTTGCACAAGTCTCCAAGTCTTCCACATACCTAGAAACCATCACATTTTTTTCACTATATATAGATCATTCATGAATCATCAAGTAAAAAATATTTTATTTGTTGGCTATAATACATGCCTTCACCCTTAAGGCATCTTACATGGGTCACACTTAATCACAACACACTTTTAAATAGGCCTAAGTCAATTTTAGGTCATATGGAGACCCATTTAGCCATTTTGCACTTATTTGAGCAAACAAAAAATAAGAACATTTTAGAAAATCATGAACCCATTCTACATTGTCTATAGGTCCTCCTTAAGTGTTCATATCCATCAAAATACCCTTCTGTTTAAGTAAAATTTTCCCAAATGACATTCTATGCACATAGTCACCATGAAAGAATACATATTCAACTTATAAACCTTTTTTCATACTGCATAAAATTATTAAAACCTTCATAATTCACACATATCATCCTCATGGACTTTAAAACACTCCCAAACATAAAATTCATCATGATATAGTGAAACATCAACACAAGGTCACTTATACTTCCCAAGTTACTTGTAGAACATTATCAAAAACACAATTCAACTTTAGAGATAAATATATTTGTTTGTACATAGATTAAAACATTTAAATTTAATTTTATATATGTACCTTGGAGTCTTCTACAAATTCTCTTTTTAATACATGGTCAAATTTTGCATAGATCAAAAGTTATGGCTCAAAAATTAGACACTTATATTTTCTTTGTTAAATTCAAACAGTCAAAATTAAACTTCAAACACCTTGTTATCATCATTATTCCTCATTTATCACATTAAACAAACACATTTTATCTTTTTATATGAATATCAAACTTTAAACATAGTCCACTAATGCCAAATGTTAAACCTTGAACATGTTGATCTCATCTCATGCAATCTAGCAACTTTGACCTCATGCACTTCATCGATCTCTTCAATATTATCCTAGATTTAATAATTATAGACAACTATCACTTTACCTCTTGAATTTAATATGCACCATTGATCTCTATCTATATGATCACCTGCTCACCGTTGTTCTTCGAAAGAAGCTCTATATTTATCTCTACATAATGTTAAACATTGAACACTTGGCATCATCTCATTTCTTCTTGACATCTTGTATCAACATGATCTATCAATGATGTTCAGAATTTACCTTTTTAAAAATTGACTAAGTATGAAAACTATTGTAATCTATCTGAGTAGCCAAATTTGAACCTCAATAGCTTTTACCTCATTCACTCGCAAGATATCAAATTTGGACCATATGATCTCCTAATATAGGAGAATCAGACCATGTGTCAAACTAATATTGAATCCCTCACACATGTGAGATATAATGAAATTATAAATCTTCCTCATATTTATCTATCATAGAGCCAACAATGTCAAGATTTACTTGGAAGGCCAAATTTACACATGCATATCTTTTAACGCACTTCGGTGTAAGATCTAAAATTTATCAAAAATCAACTAGGCTCAAAAATGAAAAAAAAAATTTGATCATCTTGTTCAAAAATTTCCACATGTGTGAGATATGCCATCACCAAACTGATTGCTCAACTCTTTCTTACCTCATGCAAATTTGGCTAACTATGAGAAAATAATGTCAAACTACTTGGGAGCCCAACTTTGCAATTGCATATATTTTATCACATTTAGGTGCATGACTTAAGATTTAGTTCATAGAAATTAGGGAATAATATTATCAAAACCACATGACCAACTCCCCATGATTCAACCACATGTGGTAATGGTGATGTCAACAAACTACCTACTTTGATTTATTACCAATTGATCCAAAATGTTTAGGTGAGAAAAATGATAAAATGGGTAAATTTAACTTATACACATAAGAACTAAAAGATTATAAAACATATTATGGAAATATTACACATTTTCAATACTCCATACTCATCCCCAAACATTTATAACCATGCCAAAACTAAAGATCAACCAGGCTAACTTTAAGCACACTAGGACAAGCACATTGCGTAGTTTGTCATTGTTACTTAGGCTATCAAGTCACTTCATCCACTCAATAGGAAACATTCATGACATCACTATTACATCATTGAAAAATTTCCAACAATCTCCCCCTTTTTCATTGATGTCAAAAAACATCATTATACATCCCACTTTTCTTTTCTCTTTTCAAGCACTTTTACAATGGGAACTTTTCTCCCCCTTTGACACAATGACAAAGTGGGAACAATCTAATCTCAAGGACATAAAAATAACAATAATAGGATAGGACCATCTAATTAATATGATACAAACTCCCCGTTACCTTGAGCCTACCTCTTCTTGCCTTGAGAACTTCATCTTGCCATATGCCAATACTTTTCTTCAACCAAACTCTATAACCAATGAAAAAAGAATAGACAAAACACTAATATCTAATGGAAATTACTAAAAAACATCTAATAAGGACTCCCCCTAAGATATCTAAGCCATTTAACCTCTTTATCATCTTTATATCTTTATACACCATGAAGAATCATCATTCAGACTTAGTAGCCTTCTATTTTAAGATACTTGCATGACCACCAACTTTGCATCTGCACTATAGATTATTTTCAAAACTCTATATAAATATCATTAAATTATTTATACTCATTAACAAAAGGCCTTATAAATAAATGACACCCAATCTTTGTCTTATATACTCAAATGTATCTTTTGATAATGGTTTGGTCATAATATCTATAAGCTGCTCTTTTGTAGGCACATACTCTAACTTAACACTTTGATTATTTACTTGTTCTCTTAATAAATGATATCTATTAGGAATGTACTTATTTTTTAAGTGCATAACAATATTATTTAAGAAACTAATTGCACTAGTTTTATCACAATAAATAGGACAAGGTTCATTTTATCTTACATTATAATCTTCCAAAGTTTGTTTCATCCACATGACTTGCATGTAATAAGAAGAAACTACTATATATTAAAATTTTGTAGGTGATAGAGACACTGAGGCTTGATTATTTATTATCCAATACACTAATCATTCCCCCATGAATAATACCCCACCACTAGTACTTTTCCTATCATCCACATAACTTACCCAATTTGCATCAGTATAAGATTTCAAAAAGAATGCTTTACTCTATGGTGCCTTTAAGATATATCAAGATCATTTTGAATTATTTTATGTGAGATTTTATAAGGATATCTTGAAACCTTCCTACATGACCCATTTTTTACATGATATCAGGCCTAGAATTAGTACAATAAAAAATACTTACAATCATGGATCTATACAAAGTTTGATCAACTTTTGATGAGTCATCTAGTTTAATTAACTTGTAACTTGTGATCATTGGACTACCCATTGGCTTACAATCCATAATGTCAAAAATTCCTAACCATATCCTTGATGTATTTAGCTTGTGATATGAATATCCATGCATCAATTTGATTAATTTATAATTATAATAAAAAATATAGTCCTCCTAGCATTGACATTTCTCAGTCTTCATCATATCTAAAAATTCTCTACTCATTTTATCATTTTTAGATCCAAAAACTATGTCATAAACATATACAACAACTATAAATTTATTATTGCCTTCTATCTTAATGTACAAATTACTATTAGTTACCCCTTTTAAAACCTTGACTCAAAAGATAGTTATCCAACATGTCATACCAAGATCTAGGAGCTTGTTTAAGACCATACAGAGCCTTCTTCAGTTTACACACAAAATATTGATTACTTGAAATGAATTATCCTTCACGTAACTCAATGTAGACTTCTTCTATGTTGCCATTCAAAAATGTAGATTTCACATCCATTTCATATACCTTAAAACCATTGAAGCTTGCATATGCCAAGAAGATCTTAATTTCTTCCATTCTTGTCATATGAGAAAAAGTCTCATAAAAATCTATTCCTTCGACCTAAGAATATCCTTTACACACCAATATATCCTTGTTCCTTGTGACTTCCCCTTTCTCATTCATCTTGTTTTTGAAAACCCACTTGGTACCTATTGAATTTTTATCTTTTGGTTTGGGGACCAAGTCCCATGTTTCATTCCTTTTTATTTGGTAAATTTCTTCATTCATTACATCATTCCAAATTTCATCTTTTCTAGATTCCATGAATTTTTTGGGTTCAATCATGGACAACAGAGTTGAGTCTTGTTGATTTTGATTGATCAACATTATCCTTCTAGTCTAAAATTTTGGATTCTTGACTCTACTAGTCTCATCTACCCTTACATTTAAAATTTCAACAATCTTGTGAATTATCTTGTTGAAGAACTTATAGGTAGTAATGATAGAGGAGTAACCTAAGAAGATGCCCTCATCAGACCTTGAATCAAAATTTCCAAGATTATCTTCATCTCTTTTGATGAATCACCTACTCTAAAATGTTTGACATTAGTTTCTCTATTATTACATAACTCATAAGGAGTTTTATCACCATTTGATCTGATATTGACACCTATTTAAGATGTAAACTAAAGTTTTGGATAACTCTTCCTAATAACCATCTGATAGTTTGGAGTTTTGAACCATGGTTCTACTCATATCCTAAATAGTCCTATTCTTACTTTCAACAAAACTATTCTATTATGGTGTTATAATAATATAATATTGTCTCTTTATCCTTTGTTTTTCAAAAAAATAATCAAATTAATGAGACCAAAACTCACCTCCTCTGTTTGATCTTACACACTTGATATTTGAACCTTTATCATTTTATACAAGCACTTTGAATGCCATAAATTTTGTAAAAGCTTTTGATTTTTCTTTAAGAAAAAATATCCAAGTCATCCTAGTAAAATCATCAATGAGAAGAATGAAGTAGCTATTAACTTGAATACTTTGGGTCCTCATAGGTCCACATAGATCAGTGTGGATCAACTCTAATGTCTTTGTAATGAATAACTCCTTATATTTGTATCTTCTTTTGGTTTGCTTCCCATGAAGATGTGCCTTGAAAAGAGAATGAGGAATCTTATAAATCTTTGGAATATGCCTTACCAATATCTTTTAATTGATCTTTACCATGTTATCAAAATTTATATGTCCAATCCTTCTATGTTAAATCTAACTTTATTCTAATTGACCCATGAAGAACTCCTTCTTAGATTCATGGAATACATACATGTTGTTATCTATTATATAAACATTTGAAACTAATTTTTCAACCTTTCTTACTTCACAAACATCATCATGAAAAGTTAAAACATTTTATTACTTACACATTTAGCTCACACTCAAAATATTATGTTTCAAACCATCTACATATAAGACATTCTCAGTCCTAGAATAACCATTATCCAAACTCATAGTAGCTTTTCCCATTATGTTATCAATTTTTTTGTCACCAAATCTCACTAAACCAGGGTTGATCTTTTTGAGGGAGATAAACTTACACTTTTATCTTGTCATATGATTTGAGCATCCAATATATATGAACCATCTCTTATTATGATATTCTTGAGTATGCAAGGCTACTTGAACAAGCATTGACTCTTCTTTTGGTGGAATACTTGAATTCTACTTTTTTCTTCTTCAATCTTAGGCTTAGTCTTCTTGAAGCATTTGACGGTGTCAATGACTTGTATTTAATTTTTACAAAAATATATTTTGTATTTTTTACCTATATGACCTTGTTGGTTATAATTCTAGCATATAATATTTCTTTTTATCCCTATAGAGAAAGCATAATCCCTATATCAATGACCAAATTGATTGCAAGAGATGCAATACCCATTGAAGACATCATTCAAATTGACCTACCTTTCTCTTGATCATTACCTATCCATGAATTTTCATTTTTAACCCTTTTTGTGGAGTTAAAACCCATATTTTATTTAGATAAGAGCACATCTAAGTAAGCCATGACTTTATTTTCAAATTATTCCTCCCTTTGGTTAAGACCATTAATCATCATGACCTGTAGATTCTTGACTTTTGATTCTAGACCTTTCACTTGCATCTTCATAGCATCCATTCTTGAATTGGAATTTGATAAAGCACATACTATATTGTCTTGAATAAAAGACACAACATCTTTGTCAACCATTTTGACTTTGATCACATTCTAGTGGTTAAACTTGCAATAAGGACCTGATTTGATACCAATTATTAGAGGTATAATTACTAGGGGTGAATTAGTGAGTCAGATATTTCAATTACAATTGCATCCCTTTAACACTATTAAATAATTATCATTTATCAAATTGATCAATTAACATTAACAAGATATTTCATTCATTCAATGCATATGTAAGATCAACCACATAACACATAGTTCCTATGGGAAACCCTCATGGGGAATAAAACCCACACATAAGCATAAAACACATGGACTAATATACTATAAGAAATTAAAAAAAGAGACTAAAAAACTATTTTAGACAATAAAAACTTGATCATATCCTCTTGACCAAAGGTATTTAGTGAAACACCTATTTCATAAGGAGCAACTACCCCTAAGGAAGATCAAGTGCTTTAGACCCTTCATGAAGTGAAAACCTTCACCTTAGAACTGATGTATTTATAAATTTATGATGGATCTCTATTTATATAATCCCTACACAAAATACCTCTCTATCTCATGCAAGCCTCTCATATAGGCATGGCATAATATCTCTCCTTCTTCACTTAAATTATCCTTATATTCACACTCGTACCTCTTTGCATAACATCAAACTACAAGATCACTTTTTCAACATTAGAAATATGACCTATAGGTCATACACATATCCATAAATATACCATACTTATCAACTCATCCAACTAGGCAATCTACCTCTCCTTCACTCCATAACTCTCACATCTACCTTACAAAAGTCTCTCTCATAAGTCTTCCACACACCTAAAAACCATCACACTTGGTTTAAATATATATAGAGAATTCATGAATTATCAAGTTCACAATATTTTATTTATCATCTAAAATACATGCCTTCACCCTTAAGACATCTTACATGGGTCACACATAAGCACAACACACTTTCAAATAGGCCTAAGTCACTTTAAGGTCCTATGGATACCCATTCAGCTCTTTGAAACTTATCTAAGCAAACAAAGAACATAGGAACATTTTCAAAAGTATGGAACCATTATACATGATATATAGATCCTCTTTAAGTGTACATGTCCATCACAGTACCCTTATGCTTAAGCACAATTTTCTCAAATAATATTCTATGCACACAGTCACCATGAATGAATACATAGTCAACTTCTAATTTTTTTATCATATTGTATATGATTATTAAAACCTTAATAATTCACATAGATACTCCTTATGGAGTATAAAACACTACCCAATAGCTAATTCATCATGATAAATTGAGACAACATCAACACAAGCTTAATTATTCTTCCTAGGTTACTTGTACAACACAATCAAACACATAGTCAAATTTAGATCTTAATATATTTGCTTGTATATACATTCATATCTTAAAATTTATATTTATAGATGTGAATTGTATTCCTCTACCAATTCAATTTTTACTACATGGTTAAATTCTACATATATCAAAAGTTATCTCTCAAAAATTAGACACTTATCTTTCCTTTGTTAAATTCAAATATTTGAATTCAAATGGTCATAGTTAAACTTCAAACACCATGCTATTAATTTTTGCTCAAAATAAAAATGAAAAATAATTATTTTTGTATGAAGATTGATCTTTAACACATAGTTTACCAATGCTAAATGTTAACCTTGAACATGTTGACCTCATCTCATGTAATCTAGAAAATTTGACCTCATGCACTCTATCAATCTCTTCAAGATTATACTAGCTTTAACAATTATAGACAACTATCACTTTGACCTCTTGAATTCAATACACTTCATTGATCTCTATCTATATGATCACCCTCTCATCATTAAACTTTGGAAGAAGATCAATCTTTATCTCTTCATAATATTAAACATTGAACACTTGGCATCATCTCGTTGCTTCCTGACATCTTAGATCAACACGCTCCATCGATGATGTTTGAACTTTACCTTTTTCAAAATTGACTAAGTATGGGAAGTATTACAATTTTTTTGAGTAACCAACTTTAAACCTCAATAAATTTTACCTCACTCACTCGCATGATCTCAAATTGGGACCATATGATATCCTCATATAAGAAAATCCAACCCTATGTCAAACTATTCTTGAAGACCTCACACATGTGAGATTTAATGAAATTAAAAAATTCCTCAAATTTATCTATCATAGAGATAACAATGTCAAGATTTACTTGGAAGTTCAACTTTGCATATGTATATCTTTTGACGTGATTTGGTGAAAGATCTAAAATTTAGCAAAAATCAACTAGGCTCAAAAATAAACAAATCCATATGATCATCTTGTTATAAAATGTCCAACATGTAAGATATACCATCACCAAACTACTTACTTGACTCTTTCTTGCCTCATGAAAATTTGGCTAAGTATGAGAAAATAATGTCAAACTACTTAGGATCCCAAATTTACACTTGCATATCTTATGTCACATTTAGGTGCATGACCTGAGATTTAGTACATAATAACTAGGTAATAATTTGATCATAACCATATGACCAAATCCCACTGACTCATTAACATGTGGAAATGGTGATGTCAGTAAATTACTTATTCAATTTTTTTGGCACTGGACCCAAAAAGTGTAGATGCGAATAATGATGAAGCAGGTGAATTCCACTCATGAAAACAAGAATTAAAATCTTATAAAACATATTAGGGACCTCTTTTATATGTTAAATTCTCCATACTCATCCCTAAACATTTCTAACCATGCCAAAACTAAAGATCGACTAAGCCAATTTTAAGCATACTAAGACAAGCACATTGTACACTTTGTCATTATCATTTAGGATATCAAATCACTTAATACACTCACTAGGACACCTTCATGACATCACCATGACATCATATACAACTCTCCAACATTATTTAGCATAGATTCTTTAAAACTAAGGTTTTTGAAAACTCAAAATATCAAGGTTATGATAGGTAGTATCATAGATTTATTAGGTTAAATTAAGAATTTTTTTGTGAATGATCTGATTTATAATGCATGTTTAATTTGTGAATATGATAATAACTAGATTAAACCATAACCCTCAAAATAGTGGAATTAATATAGTTGATAATAATGAACTAGATTAACATGATCATGTTGAGATAGATGTGGAACATAGCAAAAAGCATGTTGCAAATTAGGATAACCTTTAAAAACATGATCCTAAGGAATAAAATGTTATATTGAATGACATTCTAGGTGAATTACATGTAATTTAGGTATAAATGGAAGTCTTAGGTCCAAGTTTAACCTATTTGGAAATATTCTAAGAGGGTGGGTAATAAAAAGAGATTCCCAATAAAAATCTACATCAATATGAGGTTGTTGAACCCATTATTAAGGATATAAAAAAGATTCTTCCTTCCACATTATTTGGTGAAGACACTAGTGATGCGATTGAGTCATGTGTGATTAATTTAGAGAAGTATTTCACTTTGTATAACATGATTTCTAACATTAAAACTTACATTATAGATTATCAATTGGTAGATTATGTTTCTTTATGGTAGAATAATTTGTGTCCTAAAATGTTATGATACCATTTATATTTCATGGGAAACCTTTGAAAATTAGTTCAAAAAACAATATATACAAAATATATAAAGAACACAAAATCACATAGTTTCAATTGCTAGAAAAAGGAACTATGAAAGTTTATTAATATGAGAGCAAGTTTATGGGACTCCTAAATCATGTAAATTATATGTAGGATGAGTAAATTAAGGTTAAAAATTTCAAATTTGGGTTGAATGAGATACTTGTGCATGATGTAAACATGACTAATACAAAAAACTATTGTTTTGAAATTAGCACACCATGTTGAAGAAAAAGATAATTCTCACCAAAAGGTAAGAAAGTAATCTGTAAATCATATGTATTAAGGAAATTATAAGTTATCAACTCCTCGAATAAATAATAATTTTTAGAAAAATGAATCTAACAGGATTATTAGAAAATGTTACAATTTTGGAAATAAATTTCAAAATACAAAAAGTTCTAAATCACACTCTTTTATAAAGAATAATGTTGAAACCAATAATCAATAAATATTTCATGGATAGACCATAGGAGTTAATACCATTCCTCTTCCAATAAATTATGATGTGATATGTTGGGAATATGGAGACAACCATTACTAAAAATATTACCCTTAGTTTAATAATAACCATAAGGTATATGTCGTTATAGACAATAGAAAAGTATCATTTTATTCAACACCTATCAAGACTAGAGGTATAATTTCAGGTTTTTAATTATCTATTTTTATTGATTTAGGATGAAAAATAATTTTATCTCTCCTATTATTCAATTGAAGAGTAAAATTGTTAGGAACTATGCCAAAATTGTTTAACAATAACATTAAAGAATTTATAATTTAATGAAAGAAAGAAAACAATATTACCTCTCATAGAGTAAATCACAAATGAGACAAATATTTTTAAAGTGAGAAACCAAACATATTGGGAAAAAACCCATGTGATCTTATTAGAATGCTTTCTACCAAAATATTTACAAGTACAAGATAGAATAAAGAGCACAAGAGAAGAAAAGAGAGAGAGAGAGAGAGAGAGAGAGAGAGAGAGAGAGAGAGAGAGAGAGAGAGAGAGAGAGAGAGAGAGAGAGAGAGAGAGAGAGAGAGAGAGAGAGAGAGAGAGAGCTATGAATTTCTAGAAATGAAATGAGGAGAGGAAGTGATATTTTATAGATCTAGAGGAATCTATTGAGAGTTATCAGAAATGTCATTATTAACTTACAATCCTCCTATTTGTGTAGCACTTGTGGCCTAGTCCCTTAAAAATTAAAGGGAGGTGTGTGCCATGTGGAAGAAGGAGAGTTACATGCAAGTAACTCTAAATCAAATAAGTGGATTATGGAGGTGACACATATAAATATAGGAAATAAAATGCATTTATAAATATAATAAATTCACACATAACTAAGATTTAGGATAACTTATAAACCTAGGAAGGACCTAAATTAAGATTAATTCTTCAACACTCCCCATAAACTTAGATTTGGGGTTACAAAAGTGGAAAAAACCTTTTATAAAAAAATAAGGGTGTTGAAAATACATAATAATCCCCCTTAATAAAAACTTCCTTTAATATTAATTATAATATTTTAGAGAGGAAATAAGAGAAGGTGTCACCAAAAGTCACAAGGAATAAAGTGTGATCACTAAAAATCTCCAAGAATCCTCTTTGGACAATGTGGCAATCCATAATGAAACAAATACCAATAAGGAGTAATGATCCAAAAACCTACAAAATAAGTAATCTAACACCAATATTTCAAGTTAATTAATCAATATACAAAAATATAATCTACATGCATAGTTAAATAAAAGTAAATGTACACCTAGGCAAAGTTGAGCAAAGACAAATTCCATCATAAAATGTTTAAACCTGCATGAAAAAAAGTTAGTCATAAAATATATAAATAAATCATATATCCTTTACAACAAAAAACAAGGAATGCATAAAAGATTGATTTTAATCAAAATAGAGACAAATAAGACATGTCACTTGTAAAAGATATTCTACATGAAGAATTAGAAGAATGATCATAAGAAGACATATCAAACTCTGAAGAAGTTCTCTTATTTTTAGGAATCCAAATAGTTTTACCATTAGAGGTAGGATATTTCATCATTTTAAAACAATTTAAAGTATCATCCATGGATTTACTACAAGATTTGCATGGGTGTAATTTCCAACATTTAGATATGTGATGCCCATGTTTTCCACAATTCATAGAAGGTTTAATATGTTTAACTAAAGCATGAGCATTAAAAGAAGTATAATAAAAATAAATTGTGTTATAAGTCATTTGATGAGGAGGATAATAAGATTATAATTTTGCATTAGAAGTAAGTGAGTTATTAAAAATGATACCTTTACAATTTGCATTTGATATAGGAAAAAGAGGTTCAAGAATACTTATTTCACACTTACAAATCCTACCACCCACAAAACCCATAGAGTTCATGATTTTTAAGCTAAGGTTGGTAGAAGGAGTGTGGCCATGAGGTTGAGCTTGTTCAAAAACACAAGGAGATTCATCATCGTTATAACTATTATCATTATTAAAAGATGTAAATTTGATATTTAGAGCATCAATATAGTTTTGCATGAGGAATAAAAGAGTTTTTTAAATCAATAATAATGTCATTTTGAAATTTAATTTCATTTTTAAGAAGAGATATCTCATCATTATTTAAGGTAAGATTTTATAGAGTATACTTAAAATATAAAAAAATAGCTAATTTAAATGCCATCCATGTGAAGAGAAGCAAATGGAAAGTATTTTAAATTCTACCAAAACTACCTAAAAATTGCTACTAAAATGAAAATGCAGTTATATAACAAATACTTTAATAAATATGATTTAACCAAATTTAAAAGTGAAGTTGTATTTATTTCAAAAAAAGAGGAAATCAATTAGATTAATTTACTTGTAAGTGTAAGTCCACACCAAAATACCAATAAATGACTTTTAAAGAATTGATAAAACTTATTAATGTATTTTTAAAAAAATTAAGTCCTCTCATCCATGTGGTAATGTTAAAGAGATTAAAAGGGACTTGTGTTTGAATTGGTTTGAAAAAAAAAAGATTCCCTTTATTATGAATCTAAAAATCTTTTTTTTAATATAAAACAAAAAAAAAACATCTATATTTGAATTGTGCCACATAGCATGAGGGTTATCTCTCTCCTTTTTAATAAATTCTATAAAAGACAAAAGTTTTTTTAAAACTTATATTACATTCCATGTGGGAATGGAAAATTAAATTTGATAAACAAGAAGTCTACTTTAAGATTTTATGATAATGAAAAGTTATCATGAATAGTAATGTGCAATTTTCAAATGGAAAATGAAAGGATTTTATTCCAAAAATCCATGGAAAATAAAGGAATAAAGAGAGTTTAAGTGAAATGGAAAAAAATAAATTACGAAGGAGAACAAAAAATATACAAAAAATAGTGTAATTAAAATGATATGAAATGCAATGCGCTAAAGATAAAATGCAATCATCTGGAAGTAAAATGCATGCTCAGAGAAAACAAAAAAGATGCTGCACTAGAATCAAAAAATGCCTTGCTACAAGAGTAAAGAAAATTATGTAGAGAAAAGAGCATGACCTAGAAATAATAGCAATCAAACAAGGAAATGAACCAAGATAAAATATTGAATCTTAACTAGAGTGGAATAAGGTGATGTAGATGCCAACAAAGAATAATATGCAAAGGGTGGAACACTGCCTAAAAAAGATCCAAAATATTGTCATATAATGTTGGAGAATAACAGGTCACAAAAAAACTAGACATATGAATAAGATTAAAAAATTTCTCAGAGATTTAAAAATTAATAATTTAGAATAGTATAAATTTGATATATAAAGATTTTTTTTTTTTAAAGATAATAAAATTCTTGGAATTTAAAATAGAGCCAAACTATATATATTTAATTTTCCTTGAAAGATGAAATATAAAAATAAAATAACCAAAATGTAAAAAAAAGATAAATTTGAGATATAAATTGAATTTTATAAAGGATTTATGAGTTTTAATCTTATTTTTTTTTAATACTTCATCAAAATCATAATGGATAAAAAAACTAGAAATAGAGTTTTAAAAAAAACTACTTGTGAGAAACATTCAGGTCAAGGTTAGAGTTTCAAAATACTAAATAAATTAGAGGAAAGAAACTCATTTTCACCTTCAAATATACACAAACACTTAAAATAAATCATTATAAATCCATATATCTAATACCATATTAGTAATTATACAAAAATCATTTATAAATAACATTAAAGAGTGTAGAATTTAATGAAAGCAAGAAACAATATTACCTCTCATGGAGCAAACCACAAATGAGAAAAATATTTTTAGAGTGGAAAACCAAATGTATCATATTAAAACCCACATTATATTATTATAATTTTTGATACCAAAATATTCACAAGTAAAATATAGAATCAAGATCACAAGAGAATAAGAGAGAGAGAGAGATAGAGCTATGAGTTTCTAGTGAGGAAATAAGGAGAGGAAGGGATCTTTCATAGATCTAGAAGAAGAAAATGGTATTTAAAAGGAATCACATTGTTACCTTAAAATCCTCCTATTTTTTTTTTCAATTATGGCCTAGTCCCTTAGAAAGTGAAGGGAGGTGTGTTCCATGTGGAAGGAGAGTTACATAAAAGTAACTCTAAATTCAACAAGTATATTAAGGAGGTGAGTGACACCTCATAAAGGTAGGAAATAAATTTCATTTATAAATATAATAAATGAACACATAAACAAGACTTATTAAAACTCTATAAACCTAAGAAGGACCCAAATTAAGATTTTTTCTCCAACAAAAATCAAACTAACTAGACTTAGAAAAAGATGGAAAGTAGAGTTTGGCACCAGAAAGAAAATGGTTATTAATGAATGCCTAAATCAAGATGAACTTAAGTTGGGAAATTTAGAGACTTATGTGAACCTATTATTTTCCCCTTTGGGATAATATGAAATTATCCTACATATGGATTAGCTGGAAGCACATAAATCT
Source organism: Torreya grandis (assembly GCA_037957365.1). Classification (NCBI taxonomy): domain Eukaryota; kingdom Viridiplantae; phylum Streptophyta; class Pinopsida; order Cupressales; family Taxaceae; genus Torreya; species Torreya grandis. Next base: position 1,120,451 of record JARHVA010005224.1, on the reverse strand, counting down.
AAGCTGGATTGCGATAATAAAAGAGTTCAATGTTTAGATGCTGAAGGAAAACCAATAATTATTCAAAGAATCAATAAACCTTCAACTCGATAAATTATTTTAGATATAATATTTAATAATTTTTTTATAAATGTATTTCAATTGTATTCCATCAAATTAAGTGAGTTTTCTAATAAAACCACCTTTATACTACAAAAATACCAAATTTTGTATGAATTTTTAGATGTTTTCCTAAAATAATTACTAGGATTGCCTCCTAAAAGGATATTTGAGTTTGTAATAAATGTAAAACTTGGAATAAAACCTACATCTAAAACACCTTATCAGATGAACGTATCTGATCTAAGGAAACTAAAGGTTCAACTACAAGAATTACTAGATAAGAGAATGATATGTCCTAAGTGCCACCTTGGGGAGCTCTAGTGGTGTTTGTGAAGAAGAAGGATGAGATGCTCAGACTATGAATTTACTATAAAATGATCAACAAGATCAAAATCAAGAATAAGTATCCCATTCCTTTCATAGATGATATTTTTGATTAAAGGAAAGGAACTACTATATTTTTAAAGATGGATCTTTGATTGAGGTACCACCAACTCTATATCAAAGATGACGATATCCATACAAATAGATTTTGGACTAGATATGGACACTAAATTTGTAATTATTGCATTTGGACTAACTAATACTCCTAAAACATTCAAAAATTTAATGAACAATGTATTCCAATATTTTTTTGACAAGTTTGTGTTGGTATTTTTAGATGACATTCTAATCTATTTCAGGAGTGAACAAGAACATGAGTAACACCTAAGTCTAGGACTAAAAAATTTAAGGCATCATAAATTGTATGGTAAGTTATCTAAGCATTATTTATCTCAATATAAAATACGTTAATTAGGACATGTAATTTTTAAGTATAAACATAAAGTAAACCTTATAAAAATTACAACCAATAATGAGTGGCCAGCTCCTAAGAATGGACATGAAGTGAGAAGTTTCATGGGGCTTTCCAGTTACTACCATATGTTTGTGAAATTTGTTTTTAAGGATTTATCATCCCATAAATTCCTTGAAAAAGAAGGGAAATAAATTTGATTGGTCCCATAAATGTGAATCCTCTTTTCAAGAACTAAAGTTTTTACTAATTTTATCTCCTATTATGACTATAATAGATCCAAATGGCAACTTTAAATTTTAGGTTAATACTTGAAAGTTAGGCATTGTTGTTATTTTAATCCAAGATGGTAAAGTGGTTGCCTATGAGTCTAAAAAAATCAAAATGCATGATCATAATTACCCCACTCTTAATTTATAATTAGTTGATGTTATTCATACCTTAAAATAGTTAAATAATTTTATATTAGGAAAGCACTTCAATATTAAATCTAACCATTAAAAACCTACTCACTTATTTTCTCAGGATGAGTTGAATGTAAGGAAAATAAAATAGCTAGAATTTATTAATAATTTTGATATTGATATTGATTATCTAAAACATGAAAGAGAATAAGGTGGAAAATTCTCTAAGTAAGAAAACCTAAATTATTTTCATCACTATTCTCCAATCTAATTTTAAAAATTATGTGCTTGAAAAACAAAAAATTTATTCTGAATACCTTAAATTTTGTGTTGAAATAGACTTAGAAGGTTCTGATTCTGATTTTTTAGTTGATCTAGATGGTTTATTGAAACACAAAGATATTATTTTCATTCAAAACATAGGGAATTTAAGGGTACAAGATTTTAAATAGGTTTATGTTTCACCTCATTACACTCATATAGGTTTCAATAAATTAACACAAGAGCTAAAAGATCTATATTTTTGGCCTAGGTTAAAGAAGGATGTGGCTACCTTTGTAGCAAAATACTTAAAATGCTAGTGTGTGAAAGTTGATCATGTTCATCCTAGAGTATTTAATTATCCTCATTCCATTACAAAAAGGAAATAGGTTGTAATATCAATGCACTTCATCATGGGATTGCCTACATATCATAACAAACATGATTCAATCCTAGTGGTGATTGATAATCTCATTAAAGTGGCATATTTTATTCTATGAAATATCATAGATGATGTTTTAATCCTTGACAAGATATCATTTAAAAAAGTGATTTAACTTCATGGAGTGTTTAAAGTGATTATATAGAATATGGATAATCTATTCACTTCATGATATTGGTAAACCATGATGGTTTATTTTGGTAGGAAACTAAATTTTAGTTTATCATATCATATGAAAATAGATGGTCAAACTAAAAGGTTGAACATGATTATTGAGGACATACTGAGAATGTATGTTATAGATCAACAATACAAGTGTAAAATTTTATTTCACTTGGTATAGTTTGCCTATAACAACACCTATAATTATGTGATCATTATGGCACCATTTGAGCCTTTGTATGGATGAAAATTTACAACTCCTTTAGGCTAGAATAACCTAAAAAATTATGTTTTCTTAGGTCCTAAAACTTTATAAGAGTATGATGACCAAATGTCTATCATACATAAAGGATTTAAAGTTGCCTAAGATTGGTATAAACACTATGTATATATGAAAAGGTCATATAGATAATTTGAATTTTTAGATAAAGTTTTTTTAAGGGTAAGACCTTAAAAAAAATTAATTAAGTTTGGTAAATCTACTTATTTAACACCATGCTATGTTGGACCTTTCAATATAGTGGAAAAGATCACCTTGGTGGACTATTGTCTCACTCTTCCTCCTTCTATATCTAAAATTAATTAAGATTTTCATGTAACCTTGTTTATGTAATATGTCTCAAACTCCTCACATGTGTTAAATTGAAACAATTTTTAAATGGAAGACAAAGAGATAATTCAGCTTGAAGCTATCAAAATTTTGGATCAACATAGCATAGAGCTGAGGAAAAGAAAGATACATTAATTTTTGGTCCAATGGGATTAAATGGGAGAAAGGAGTGATACTAAAATGATGAAAATATTTTTAAGCAACACTATCCTCATTTATTTTAAGGCTTTGAGGATTGTGTCATTCTTAATGGGGTGGAGTTCATAACCACATCCACCTAATACATTGGTTTTGATTGATTATTGATACTATTACAATTCATGAATATTATATTATGGATATGATGATTTATTTTATAACATTTAACTTTGGTTTTAAATTGATATTTATACAACATTATATTATATTCTTTCATAATTTTAGTGATGATCAGATACTATTGATAATTTTATGGACTTGGTTTCAAGTTTATTATATATAAGTGTAGGTTCGTTATAGAATCTTGTGTGCAATGACAATGGTGGAATACATAGTGAATGATGAAGCATGATGTATTGGTGTCACCATCCAATTTGAGTATTTTTATTATTAATCTTTAAAATTGTTAGTTTACTTTGTTTATCAGTCTTGTGTTGATGGAATTCCTTTATTGTTTTGGTTTATCATTTTTATTTGTTGTTGTTATTATTTAGAAACCAAATGCACATTTATATGATAAAATTTTTGGTATAATATAAATGTGAAGAGTTATGTTAAGGTGGGATGCAGATAGCATTTGAATGAAAAAAAAAGGTTTTTTAAGGTCATAAAATCTTTGATAAGTTTTATGATTCTTTACTATAGATCATTTTAGGTTTAAATGGAAATGGTAAGTGTTTAGTATAAAGGCTGACATCATGATTTTATATGTCCATGTTTAGACTGAGCTTATTAAATAAGCTTGAATTTTTTTAAATAACTAAAATGATGTATAATTTATAATAGTCCATGAAAGGACTAGGATGAAATGAATACCAAGTCAAGACATGGCTATGGTTTGGAAGTCTAAGGTGATGTCATTAGTTAAACTAAACCATATGTAGAAAAGACTTAGGTTGAAGACATGTTGTTTTCACCATGGTCAAGTAGCCCAAAAACAAAGGGATTTTTTAGTTAAGTTTGGGAATACTCAATAATGGGTTAATTATTTGATCATTATACCTGATGGCTTGGTGGATGATGTGCATGGAAATTTTATGGGTTACATGCATGAAAATGAGGGATTTGAACTAAACTTCATGACTATAAAATATAAGCATGATATTTTTGAAGTGGGAGTTCCATTTGGTGGAATGAGGAGTTCAACTAGTTATAACTTTGAAAATAGAAATGTAGTATAAAGATAACAAAATAAATGAATAAAAGAGGAGGATGACAATGGTGGAAAAATAAGAAAATGAGAAGTAATAGGATCTGAGGTTGATACTTTCTGGTAACACACTATATTTGAAGACAAATTAACATATTTTGAAGATTTATTTTATGAATTAATGTGTTTATTAGGTGCTAGATTACTTTAAATACATTACAAGTTTAAGGTTTTAAAGCATATGGGCTTCTGTATAAACCTAAATTTGTTTATTTTTTGAAAAAAATATTAGTAAAAAAAAACCCTAAAGGGTGATACTATGATAATACCTAACCCATGGACAACGTATGGGTAAACTCAAATGATGAAAAGACTCATTGGTTTCTCTACTATTTGGTTTTATCTTTTGAGTCTTTTGGATTTTCTTTGTGTTTTGGGTTTTGGACCCTAGTCCCTTTCAAATGTTTATTTGATTAGTTTATACCTCAGTTATGTGTTTCTATCTAATATTTTTTATAATGGAATTTTTGGTTCATGTGTTGTGTTTGTATTGAATCCTTGATTATTATGAAACCTCGGTTTGAATTATGACACTATTGCATCATATTTGTTGGACTCTCTAGGTGATGCAAGTTTTGTCTTTAGGTACCTAATTCCACCACTAATAGATGGTTGGTTTGGGTAGGGATACCTAATAATGGTTGGGATTATATTTCACATGAGGATTGGTTTCATGCTTAATCTCTCTCATAGGACTTAGACAATGGAAAAATAGATTAGTTTTTCATAATGCTAGCAACACATTCTTGTATCTCAATGTGAATTCTATTTGGAAAGATTGTATATGATTGTGTCAATGATGTTTTTGGTGTTCATCTATATAATTTATCCATTATGGCAATCTTATGATTTTTAATATCAAAAAAAGTTTCTATTCTAATGATTATTCATTCCTTTCATTGTGTACATTATAATTAATGTAATAATAAAGAAATGTTTTAGGAAAATGAAGGATTTGTGATTTTTATGTTTTTATTATGTTCTGGAAATGATTACTAAATAGAATTCAAACATGAGTGGATGTTTGTTGGTATATACATATATTAATTTATTTACTATGATTTTATTTATGTAAATTTGGAAGTGTATCTCAAGTTTATTATTTTATGTACTAGTATATATTAGACTTAATTGGAAAAGGGAATACTTGACTATAAAGATTTCTCAAAGCTCAATTATTATTTTGGTCTTCGATATGAATTTTAAAATGATTATTAATATAAATTTGATTTAGGTAGGATTGAATCTAAAAATAGTGAGATGGTCATGATTTTGAATGGAAATATAGGAAGGTATTCAGTCTTAAACAATTTATAATATTACTTGGCTATGAGTTGTTTTTGAATTCATAGTGGAAATGAATTTTTTGGAATAATTATATTTACTACATATTGAGAAATGTGGATATTCATTATTTTAATTGTATCATTCAAAATAATTTATCTATAATAGGTTTGTGAATGAATGATTGTAAAGTCTATGTAGTTGTTTATTGTTATTTATGATATTGACATTTGTTTGAGTGTTAACTTGCTAATTGTTTAATAGTTATATATTCACTTAAAAAAGGAATTGAATATTTATTGATTCGATGCATAGTATGGAGTAAGAATGAAATATGGGTTTCATATAAAGGAAATGAATATAGAGATTTCATGTTTATTGTAATGTTATTATTATTAGTTTTTTGTGTATTGCAAAGTTATGTATTATGATTTTATAGGGTAATTCATTTATTATTGTTTAATTTGTTATTGCTTTGGAATTACCATTAATGTTAAAAAATAATTATTTACCTTTGTTTCATTAACATCATATAAAATTTTATGAGGTTTTGATATTTATTATGAATTTTAAATAAGTTTGAATAATAATCCTTAAATTATTATGGATTATGACACGACTATACTTGATGTTTATTTATAGGGAAATTTATATAATGGTTACCAAGATGCTAATTTTAAGATGTGAATGTAAATTGTAATATATTTTAAGTAAGTTATATTTATTACTTATGGGTTATATTTTGAAATTAAAATTCATATGGATGAAGTGATTACACTTGATGTAATCAATTATTTATATAATGATACATACATATAAGATTTACTTATTTCAAAATATGAATAATTATTTATTAGTACTAGTTTCTTAGAATGTTTGTGAAGTAATAATTTGATAATTTAATTAGTGATAAGGACATGAAATTTTCATTTTTATTACTTTATAAATGTATGAGATCATAGGGGAATCATTGGGCCAATTAACAATAATGATAAAATTGTAATGACTTGGGTTATTTTATTTTATTGTTGGAATGTAAATTCAATTTCATATGAGTTTATATTTATGTATTAACTATATGTTGTGTAAGTTAGAGAACATTATTTTTATTCCTTGAAGCATTAATTTGAATACTGATGGTTTTTTGCATTGATTGGTTCTTAAAAGTTAATTGATAAGCTTGGTGTATTTACATTATGTTGGAAATTTACATAATATATGCAAATTTACTTAATATATATAGAGATTTTAATGTTTTTGATTAACTTATTATCTAGATTTATCTCATCTCTATTTTGGAATGATATTAAGGAAGTTGAGTAGAAATGATAAAATTTTTGAATTCAAATTTAATTCAAGAGAATAGTTATGTTAACTTTAGATAGTACATTGAAGAGCATGAATATAAAACTTTGGTTTAATATGTAGATCATTATTGGTCCTATATTAGTTATATTAAATCAAGATATGATCCCTTGTGGTATTTATTATCATGAATAATTATACATTGGTGTAATAATAATCTAAAGAAGAAGTCATGGTTGTTATTAATATTGGTGAAAGGGTATGCTTGAATATTGGTAAAGACTATCTTATTTAAGTTACTTCTATTATGTTTTAATTGAGAAGAGATGATGTATGGTTTTATAAACCCATCAAGATCATTAGTAACTACACTAGAGGTCTATCAAGAATTCAATTGGTTCACGATAACTTAATGAATGGTTTTGTTTGGTTCCCCTTATATTTATTAGGTAGTTGTTTGATGTGGTTACTTATCTAGGTTATTTTACCTTTTTGAATGAATAATTAAATCTTGAGGATCCATAAGTGGTTTTATTACCTAATAAAATATCATGGATGGAATTCAAGATGTATAAAGGTTGCACATATAGATTAAAATCCAAATAAATATTGATCTTATGGATGATTCTAGTATACTTAGGTAAATCAATTTATTTAGTTTAAAAGGCTATTTGATGTTTTGTATTAAATAAAATAATATATTTTATGATTTATAGCTCTATGATGTAATGTTCATTTATTGGTGTATTTAATTATCTAGTTGTGTTAAAAGCATAGATAAAGTTGGTTCAATTATGATTATGGACATAGATGACACTGATGAACTCATGTAATTTTAACATGTATTCAAACTAAAAATACAATAACATGGAGTTCAAAATTTGTAAATGATTATCTTTGTGTTCTTCATGGTTAAGTGAATGTTATTAATGATTATTGTATTTCAAGGTTTTGTTTATTATATTAAGTAATCATAATTTGTGTTATAGTGTTCTTGGTTGTTTCCATTTATCTTGCATAGTAAATGATAGTTATGAAAATGATTAGTTAATAGTTGACATGTATACTAGTTATGCAACATAAATTCCTTGAAGTTAGGGTTTTTTATAACTATTTTTACTTGTATTTTAAACCCTTTATGAGATTACTAGATCTTTTAATCCAAGTGGCATAATGGAAACATTTATCTTGTTATGGGTAGTAATTTTGTTGAGATTAATCTCTAGAAGGGCTAGTTACGTTGATGCACTCTTTGAAACACTCTCTTATCTATTAATTTTTCATGAAAAGGTTAAGAAGACACACTAAGAAACTATAGCCTAGAGATGATGTACTAATGTTGTATTTCATCCTATTGAATAAAATTATACTACTTATAGATAAACAAGGCTTCTTTCACACAAAACTCACAATTCAAGTTGCATTGTCACATGAAGTTTCATAAGTTAGGTTCAATAAGGTATTTTGATACTTAAGAGAGTAATGAATGATTAATTTATGGAATATAGTAATAAAAAACTTATAATAAACCTATACACTTAGAAAATATCACTAACAAAGATGTGTAATAATTGCTTTTTGTACACTTGGTGAATAATCAAGGATAACATGCTAGAAAATATCATCTTCTACCAGACAAGACCAACAAGATTGTAATGACACTCAATTTTACAACATTTAAGTAGTAAATATCACATTTTTATTTATTAAAGAGTATTTAAAGTACAAAATTGGCTAGGGTTTCACCATCAACCAATGGAGGCTACTAAAAAGAGCCAAAAGAGTCAATATTTATAGTCTTTTAGGGAAGAACAAGACAAGGGAAGTCCAAAGGTAAATTTGTCACTTGTAAATATAATAAAATGGGTTAAAATTTAATTATCAAGAGTTATGAAATTAAAAATACAATTTAAATAGGACAAAGTGTCCATATAAGTCATGAAACTAATGAAAAGTTGTATAAAGCTCCCAGTCTTGGCTCAAAAAATTGCCTTCATAATTTTAACCTATTTGAACATCCAAAAACTAAATATGGATATTTATGATGATTAAAATAAGAATTAATAAATTTATTAATTATTCTCCATGTATTTTTTTCATTCTTACTCATCTAAAAACTCCTGGAAGGAATCCTTCACTATCTGCAATATAAAAAACTCCTTTTTTAGTCACACCTCACACTTGGCCTCAAAATTTGATTCAATTTTACTTAAAAATACATGGGATGGAGTTAATTACACCTTTAAATACCTTTAATATCATTATAGGAATCAATCATTCTTTAAAAAGGCTCACACTTAGAGCTTTCACCCTTCTCACCCTTATGTCCACTATGTCAATTTTGACTAGCTGAGAAGAAGGCAATTGTTTTAATGCTTAAAATATTTTGAAATTATTTAAATAACCATTAAGGTTTATATCAAGTCTATATACTTCCTCCAAAATTGATTGTATCTTCTAAAACCTCCTAGAACCTACAAAACAAAAAAAATGGTAAAACATACCCTATTTTGCATGTTATTCATATAATTATGTATATCTCATCTTGGTGGGAAATATATTGAGGGATTAATATTAATTATAAAATATATTTAATTTAAAAAAAATTCATTTGGATATCTCTCTAAGCTTATTTTCTCCATCAGGTCCTGGTTGAGAGTTTAGTAGGGTTTTAGGTAATTTTTGGTCTTAAGATTTGTTCATAAATATATAACATTGGAACTACCACTAAATGAAAAAAAATTTATTCCAAGGTACCTTTATAACCCATAAAAATTAATGTGGTTCCCATTCAAATACTTACAAAAGATATGAGCATTTGAAAACACCTCATCAAGTTTGTCCTTACTTTTCCTATATGTTTGTACTCTATCTGGGTTATAATTTATTTTATTGTTGGTTATTTTAAATAATATAAGTTAAAAAAATTGATATACACCTATAAATCATGCATCAATCATATTTATAGTCCACAAAGAGATAAAAATGAAGATGGACCCCCAATTGGTTCTCGGTCTCCTCAAGGCCTAATATGTGTAATAGACACCATGCTATATTTGGTTTCTATGACTGATATATCATAGGTAGGTTGATGTATTTATAATTTTAAATTCCAATTTGAGCTTAAAATACTAATAAATAACACCTCAAACACTCTTCTTCCCCCTTTTCTCTCATCCACCTACTAGGCCTAGTGGAAACTTGCTTAGTTGGAGTGTATGCAAGGGGAATTTTCGTCATAAAGAGAGGTATGAGATTATTATATTTAATATCAAAAAAATTTAACCTTAAATTAACCTCAAAAAAAATTTCCATAAGGTTAACAAATATCCATATCAAGTCTTTTTCTCATTTTCCCCTCACCAGGTCACTTTGCCAAACCCTAATTTTCCTAGACTGGCTAACCTCTGAGACAAAACGTTAAGGTATATCCATCATCCCCATTGAAAAATTAATATTTTTTGATATTTACAAATCACTTATGATCATATTTACCATTTTTTTAATTTATTCCATGTTTTAGGTGTCTAACCAACTCTAAATGCCCCAAAAAGGCCTCTAAAAAGCTTGTTTTCTTGCATTTTCCTCAAACCTTCCTAAGCATGACCTCTCCCAAACAATAAAATGACTATAGGATTATATAATTTTTTTAAAATATCAAATTAATTATTATTTATCTTTTTATTAATTAAAAAACACTCTTTTCCTTGGATTCCACATGCTCATCTTTTGGGCCAAGAGGTTTCTTGACTCATATACAGACTAATGGCTTTGGCCAAGTAAGGAAGAGTAGATGGACATGTGTATTGGATCTTGGAGTGTTTATAAAAATTAATTAATCAATAATGTACCATATTAATTTTATTAAAAACTTCTCTCTTCACCTAAGCACCTTCAAGTCTGCCTGTCACCTTCATGTCTAAGACTGCAACATGGTGGTTGTAGGTGCACACAGGGGTATATGAGATATTTTATAGATTTATTTCATGATTTTTATAGTTAATAAATTTACCATGACTTTTATTGAGATGAACACATTATTTTAAAATCACCCAAACTCCCTCTTGGGCCTCATATGCACTTCTTAGTCAAAACTGGGTACCCTACTGTACTTTGATTGGGACACTTTGAGTTTGCCCCTACTTGTTGGTTAATTTTATTTGCCTATACCTTATTAATCTCATTAAATTCATGTTTATGGTGCCTAGTTATTTTTTTTTCATATTTTTCCAATGAATCAATATACACCTTCAACTCGTTAGACTAAGTCCTCTCCCAAATGACTAAGTAACTCTGATGTAGACTGTTGCCTATAGGTGTCCATGCTTATAATTGGATTGTATATAATGTTAAATAAATCCATTTAAACCCATTTATGTCACAAAAAATACTTTAACAACATTAAAATCACTCTAAGTGACCAACAACCACACTTACACACTCATGTTAGCTTTTGCCTATTAACTGAGACACTTTGCTCTCATTTATTCCTGTAGCATCTATTGCTTCAAATGAGTCTAGTCAAGATGATAAAGAACCTACACTAAGCCTTTTTTTCTCATAAAATTCATACTTGATCATGAATTCACCTTTTTAGGACTCAAATTATCAAAAATACATTAAGGTTGGGGTCATTGATCTAACCCTATTGTAGGTGTGTGTTCTCCATACAAGGGATACTTGTAGATAGTCATTAGGGTTACAAGGGATAATTTTAATCCTTTATTACTTAATTTAAATACAATAGTATAACCTTTCATTATTTGAAGCCATCTTATCCATGATAATGTTCAATGTTGGTCCCTATGGTGTCAAAAAGTCATTTGCTCCTACAGGCCTATAGAATATAATGAAATATTTTAGTGTTTTCTTAGGCATTTTTGAGGTCTCAAACAACATACCTTACCTTAATGTATAAAATTAATTCATTTCATGGGTATAGTATATGTTAGGGGATATAAGATACACCTAATTATTTGTCTTAAGACCATATACCACCATGCTTTAAGATACTAAAAAAAATTGCTTTGGTCGCTATTTTGTCATTTTAGGGAAAACCTCCTTAAACCTAGTCTCTTGTCTTTCAACATGGTTCCACACTCCTTTCATTTTATAAACTTTTCATGGATTTTAAAATCTTATTCATCATATGAATATCTTCAATAAGTTTCAAGTTATTTCCATTTCTTTATGTAGGCTTTTGGTACCCTGCTCAACCATCTATAGGTGGATGTTTTGATACACCACAGTGAGATAAAAAATTATAAAACATGAAACTCCTCATGGATATGAACCTTATATGATTTTTTCCAACACCATAATACACCTTATCATTTATAATAAGGTGGAACACATATGCACCTCTCCACACATCAACATGATGTCATCAAGACCCTTTAGGTGGATGTTTGGCTATGTATAGATAATGAGGGTGTGAAATGTAGCAAAAAATGGTGGTGAATATCTTAAAAAAACTCAAATGCATCTCCAAATTTTAAAATACAATACATTACATCAATAACACCTTGAAACAAGTTCTAACACCTCTTTTCCATCATGAAACCACTTTTACACATTTGTGATAAAGCAAGAATAGGCATCTCATGACTATTTTATCATGGTGAATAGGATTGGGACTACAATTTAACTTTCACCAAACACTTATATGAGCTTTATTCAATTATTAATTGCTTGTACAATTGATACACTATTAGTAACAAGATAGACAAGCCCATTCATGTGACTACAACTAAAGTTAGGCATAGAGTTAATAATGTGGAATGACAAGTTTGTAAGCTACCCAAGACATGATATGGTGAAACCAAAACATGGAAGGAGGTGGTTGCATGACCTAGATACTTGTGTAACACCATTTACCATCTATATGAGACCCTTATAGGAGAAAAATAATTAACAAATAAGAAGCACTTTAGCTAAAAGTACACATGGTAACACCTTCTTGCATCATGGACTAATTTTCTCATCCAAGAATTATGAAATATAAAATTAATAATGGATAAAATATGAGAAGTAATTAAAAATAATCTAGAGCTAACATCATCAACTATCTCGTATGGATTTGACCAAAATAGAGAAAAACACATAGGGTGCATAAAATAACTACCAGAAAAGTATAGTCAATTTCATGAGGATTATTCATGAAGCATAAGCCACTATTATTAAAAATATTTATTTGTAAATGAATGTATCTGAGTTTAATATAACCTCCTAAAATAATTTGGCTTGAAACATCTTTAGTTGTCCATATTGAGCAAAACCTAAAAATCACTTTTGTGTCTAGGAAACCAAAAAAGGTGCATAATGGGTTTGGCCTCAAAATAGAATTTATAAATCAAAAAAAAAGTTGGAATGATTTTTAAGAAGGTGAAGAGGCCCTTCATGATCTTATTCCATGTGGCACACTTCCCCATGAGTTGTATAAGTGCTATTGTCTCCCTTTTTAAGTTGGTTTCTAAAATTTTAGTTAGACAACCTATAATATTCTTATGTAACTGACATCCCTAATAGTTATACTGACCTCTTGGATGTTTTAAATGAAAATAGGAAACCTATCACCTTGTAAACCATGACACTTACATTAATGGCATTTAATAGCACATAAAATGACCCTAAATTGACAAATTGACTAATATAACTAAGACTAAGGCTAAGATGAATTTAAATGACATTAGAAACATGCAATACACCCCATGAAAATATATTAAGCCTCTTAAAAGTATTTAAAATAATTATTTTACGTATGGGTGCCCCAATTTGACCTAAAATTCAAATTTTATTAACAAATTGGTGACTCATAGGGGTAGTATGCCTAATATATTTAGAACTAGTAGCCTTATCTTATCAAGTGCCAAAGGAGTTAATTAATGATTGGATACAACTAGCAAAGAATTATCTAAAACACACACAAAACAAACACACTACACTAAAAAATAGACACAAGACAAAGCAATACACAAGAGAAAGCTCACACATGTACACAAACACTTAGGGAACACAAGGAAAACAATAAAATATGTACAAGGAGAGAGGATAACCTTAGTAAATTTTTTTGATATATATCCCATTAAATAGGATATTAAGCTCCTATCAATCCAACATTGATATTTTTAAAGCATTATTTTTCTTGCATTGGGTGATAACTTAAGGGCCACTCTATAAAGCATAAGACTTTGTGCATTTTCCAGGTTTATACCTATCTTCATCTCACTTTAGAACAATGACTCCTTATAATATTTTTGGCATGTCCTTCTTGTCAAAGTATATTTTTGTTTTATTTTAATGGACTCTCATAGTTTTCATAGCTTGATCTCTTATCTCTACAAGCTCCATCAACTCACACAACCTAAATTTCATGCTTTTATTATCCATCAACTCCAGTTGATAAGTGAGATCCAAGGCTAATATCTCAAGTGAAATAGATAATCTATCTTCTCTTCCATAAAAAAGTGTATATGGTGAGTTTATAATGGCTCCTTTAGAGTGATCCTATCAACCCAAAGAGCTATCTTAAACTTGGAATGCCAAGTCATTTAGTTCTCCTCCATTGTCCTCTTTATGATCTTGATTAGATTCTTATTGGTGGACTCAACTATTCCATTCCATTTTGGATAATAATTTAAGTAAGTAATAAGATAGATGACATGTTTCAAAGCCCATTCACTTGTCTTTATCCCAAGGAAAGCCAAAGCATTATTTAAAATTATTATTGAAGGGGCTCTAAACTTTGTTACTATGCCTTCACAAAAGTCTAGAACTAAACTTTAATTTTATTCCTTGAGATCAATAACATCCATCCACCTTTTAAAGTAATCTATATCAGTCAACATCCATTTATGGCCAACACTAGAAGGTGGGTTGATTAGGCTTATGAAATCCAAACTCCATTGCATAAAGGGTTGATTAACCTAAATTGGATGAAGATTCAAGGCAATAGGATTTTTTTACCATCAAAATGAGCACATTTTTGACACTTTCTTACCCAATCATGGGTGTTTTTTAACAAACTAGGCCAAAAGTATCTAGCTCTCATAATCTTAGCAGTTGTGGTTCTAGGAGCAAAGTGACCACCAGTTGGTCCATCATGAAACTCAAGCAATATTTTATCAATATAATATGATTCAACACATCTCAATAACATAATTTATAATTATTTACTAAACAAAACTCCATCAACAATCACATAAGGAATGGATTACAATCTAAACTACCTTCTTTTAGCTCTATCTAGACCTTGTGGACACTTACAGGTTTGAAGAAAATGGATCATATATTGTGTCTCACTTATCATTGATGAAGGTACAGATGTCATTAGGTCATCTTGGAGTGATAAAAAAACCTCTTTTTTATCTTTCAAATCTGAATCAAGATGCTCACATAACCCTTTTACTTTCACTAGCTTGGTTATCTTGATTTCTACATCATACTCCATCACTTTTGTGATCCAACCAACCCTTTTTTCATTAAAGTCTCTAATTAAAACAAAATATTTGAAAATAGGATGAGGTATAAATATGTGAATACTATTTTTATATAACATATTCCTAAACTTATTTAGAATTCTAACAAATGAAAGTACTTGCTTCTCAACATAGGTGTATCTTACCACATAGTCTTTCAAACCTTGACTAAAGAAGCCAATAGGATGCTCCAAGTTTTCTTTATTTGATTGATTAATCATGGTATATATTAATTCTTCATTTAAAAAGGTATACAAGTTGAAATAATTTAATAAATTATGAATTTCAAGAGTTTAAACTTGGGCAATGGCTTGTTTAATCTCTTCAAAACTTTCCTTCCTTATTCTAGTCCAAGTGAACACTTCATCATTACTTAGCATAAAGGTTAGGGTCTTGAATAAATTACAAAAATCAGGGATGAAACTCATGAAATTAATTTTCTTAAATAAAATTTTAAAACCTTTCTTGTTTTTGGGCAAAGATAATGCCAAGATTGCATTCACCCTTTTAGGATCTATAGATAAGCCCTTCTTGGAGATAAAGTGTCCTAAAAGTTTGCCTTCATGGAAAAAAAATAAAAACTTATTTGGGTTAAGAGAGATTCCAAATTTTCTATATCTCTCAAAAATATACCTAAGGTGATTTAAGTGATCCTTTGCATGCTTAGAAAAAAATGTGATGTCATTAGGATACACCAACACAATGTCATTTATTAGTCCTTGTAAATCCATATCTATTGCACATTGAAATGTAGCTCCATAATTAGTTTATAAAAAATTCATTTTATTATAGGTATATGTACCCAACTTAGTAGTAAAATTTTTCTTATATTGATCACATTCCTTAACCAAAATCTGATTATACCCAGAATACCCATCAAGGAGAGAAAACCTTTCACTACCTACCATAACTTGCAAATTTTGCTCTATAAAAGGGAGAGGATAATGGTTATTCAAGGAAACTCTATTAAAGTCCCTAAAATCAACACATAACCTGATTTACCTATTATTATTCCTAATAAGGACTAAGTTTTCCAACCAAGATGAATGGTTAATAGGGAAAATGATTTTAGATTCAATCAACTTAGTGAGTTCCTTCTTCATGAGAGGTTCAATCTTAGAATTGATTGGCCTTTGTCTTTGCTTGAAATTCTTAGCATTATCATATTGATTTATGTTATGTTAAGATAAATTAGGACCAAATCCTTTCAAATCACTATATTTCCATGTAAATACATTAGAAAACTCCTTATATAACTCAGTGAAATCATGTTTCTCCTCACTAGTATATACCTTCCAAAGTGCAAGAAACTTATCCTTGAATATTTGTACTTTCTCATAGTTTCCTTTCTTAGTATACATGCTTACCTTTTCTTTCTTCAACTGGTCATCATCATTGAATTGTTAGGTTGTGGAGCTAAAAGCTTCACCAGAATGCAAACAGGAGAAGTTACGGAGGTTACGGAGGTTACGGAGGTTACGGAGAGTTGCAGGGAAACCGGCATCGGTCTGATCAACTGACGTCAGTTAGATGGCAGTGAGGATGCAACCGGTGTCGGTTACAAGCTGGCTAACATCGGTCATGGAGGAGCCGACGTCGGCAACCTGTACGTGAACATGCAGTTTGCATGTTGATTTCAGAGAGTCTATTTTTGGACTGTTAGTTTGCATGTTAAAGGCTAGCTGTAGTCTTGAGTTGCACATCTAATTATTGTAATTAAGATAGTCTAATTATTATAAGCATGAGATTTATAAATGGACTCATGGGCTGTATTGTAAACTTGTAGCTAGAGAGTAAGAGAGCATATAAGCTCCTTCTGAGAAAGGTGAGCAATGGTGTGTTCTTCCTAGTGCCACAGTACCAATAGTGGGTACTGGTTTGGAGAATTAGAGGGGTTCTTCATGTTTGTATGATCTTAGTTAGCAGGTGAGCATGGATTCTATTGGAGATCTACATTGGTGAGTAAGGTCTAGTGATTTGCAGGTAGCAGCAGAGAGCAAGATATCTACTTGGAGTATGGTTGTGTACTTGGTGTACTGGTAGCGTGTTACTGATTGGTTGGAGAGGTGAACATCAATTATGTATTGGAGTTGATTTTTGGGATTGAGAGAGAGAGAGGGAAGAAGGTCTTGAGGCGTGGTGAACCTTTGAGGTGGAAGAAGAAGTGGCATCTTCTTTATTGTATTTTCTTCTGAGTATTTAATACAATTGTGTATTGTCTCTCAAATCCTGTGTTGTTTCATATTTCTAGTTACTTATTGATTTTGGTATAATTCCATGTTTAGTTGCTAATACAAGAAGTAATCATATGTGCTCTAATTGAGGAACAAGATCTTGACAAGTTGGTATCAGAGCTTTTGGTTAGGTTGACTAACAGGTGGTTCAGATCTGGTAGTGTTTATTGATTACAGGTTACTCACAGGGGTTTTTGATTGAGTGGGAGTATAGCAATGGTAGAAGAAAGTAAGCTACGAATGGAGAAATTAAATAGCATGAATGGTTTGATTAATGGAAAGAAAGAGCAGGTAAAAAGAGATTGTTGGTTGGTAGAAGATCAACGCGTAGAAGCATATGTTGCAAGCGATGTTGCACAGGATGTTCTGTATAAAGTGGAATCTTGGTTCATAGATTCTTTTGCCTCTTTCCATGCAATTTGAAATAGAGCATCTTTTCATGGGTATGTCTTTGGAGACTTTGGAGAGATTTATTTAGGAGCTGGAGAGCCTTGTCAAATGATTGGCAAAGGGGAAGTGAAGCTAAAATTGTAGATAGATAACACACAGGTGTTGAATGAGGTTATGTAGGTACCAGTCTTGGAGATGAGTCTAATTTCTTTAGGAAAGTTAGGTGATGGGAGATGCACAGTAACTCTCATAGTGGATGCACTTGAATTAGACAGTGGTAAAAAAGCAGGTATCCTTTATCTATCTACTTATATTACTGATTCATGTTCTGTTATAGAGATGTGGCTTTATAGGCTTGGTTACATATGTAGGAGGGGAATGCATGTTCTGAAGTGGAAGACAGATGTTTTTGATAAGCTAAAGTACTGGAAACCCTTGGTGTTCATGGAGGAGATGATGGACAGAGATTAGGTGAGGGAACTAAATTATTCTGAGCAGGGCTGTGTTGATTTGAATAAGATTTTGATCCATGGAGAGCTCGTGGGTAAAAAGTTATCACTCACAGGCGAACACAAATATCAGCGTCAGTCAGGAGGAACCGACGTCGAACAGACAGGCACCAATGTCGGTCATGTGCAGATTAGCAGAGTCAGTGGTGTCAGGAAGCAGGTACCGATGTCGGTCATACAGTGGCCGACATCGGTAATAGGTACACTGGCATCGGTAATGGGACTGATTTTGACAGACAGGGTCAGTCGCAGAGAATCGACGTCGGTCGGGAGCAGATTAGGAGATGGCCGAGATCGGTCACTAGAATGGATATTGGGCAGACAACAAGCTGTCACCAAGTCTCAAACACTCATATGGAGGTCAAAAAGGGTAAGTGAACCTCATATTCATTATTCACCTTCTTTATATTGCTTACTGATAGTTAAGAACTAGGAATATGGAAGAAGCAATGCAGGTAGAGTCAAGAAATAGTGGGAGCTTGGCATGGATGAGGAGTGTGAGTCCTTGGAGAAGAACCAAATAGGTATTGTTGGTGGAGTTGTCAGCTGGAAGAAAGCACTGAGAGATGGATGGATTCCCATAGTTAAAGAAGAGAGTGGATGGATACGTGAGATGGAAGGCCAAGGTATATGGTCTTGAGGAAGCTGCAGGACAGTGGTACAGGTTTGACAGGTGGATGACAAAGCAGGGCTTCAGTCAATGTCAGTGTAACTATTGTGTTTGTTCTTAATAGGTGGATGATGAGTCATGACATTATCCTGTTATTGTATGTGGATGGTTTGCTAGCAAATTTGTTCATATAGGGTTTTGCTGAGCTAAAAGGTAAGGTTAGTTCAGAGGTATGTCAGGGAGAATTTGGAGCAGTGAAATTCTTTGGCACGAGAGACATGGAGATTTGGTCTCCAGTGGGAGCTGATGTGAAGATGGTGTTGGCGAGGTTTAGGATGCAGAATCGGTAAGCACACCAAGGGCTGGATAGTTCAAGCGGAGCTTAGAACAGGGTTTGAAATCACATGAGGTCTAGTGTAGACCTGAGTTTTCCCAATCAATGGGAGTTGTCAGAGAGTTTGGAGCCAATTCATGGAAGAAGTACTGGAGGGCAGTTCAGTGGATTCTCAGGTATCTGAGAGGGACAAGCAGCAGGTTAACATGTTATGCAGGGTCAAGGTGTTCACTACATGGGCTCGTAGGTTCGGATGTGGTAGGTTACTTGGATGACAGGTGTAGCATCACAAGATGTGTGGTGATTAGTCTTCAGGGTTGATCTTGAAGAGGGATACAAGCTAGGGAATAATTTAAATAGTGTATAGATATAGGTACAGGTGCAGTTTTTTATCTCCAAGTGGGAGATTGTTAGGTTATGGAGCTAAAAGCTTCACCAGGATGCAAATAGGAGAAGTTACAGAGGTTACAGAGGTTGTGGAGAGTTGCAAAATGAGTTGTAGGGAAACTGGCATCAGTCTGATCAACCGACATCGGTTAGATGGAAGTGAGGATGCAACTATCATCAGTTACAAGTCAGCCGACATCGGTCATGGAGGAGCCAACGTCGGCAGCCTGTACGTGAACATGCAGTTTGCATGTTAATTCTAGAGAGTCTATTTTTGGACTGTTAGTTTGCATTTTAAAGGCTAACTGTAGTCTTGATTTGCGCATCTAATTATTGTAATTAAGATAGTCTAATTATTGTAAGCATGAGATATATATATGGACTCATGGGCTGTATTGTAAACTTGTAGCTAGAGAGTAAGAGAGCATATAAGCTCCTTCTGAGAGAGGTGAGCAATGGTGTGTTCCTCCTAGTGCCATAGTACCAAGAGTGGGTACTAGTTTGGAGAATCAGAGGGGTTCTTCATGTTTGTATGATCTTACTCAGTAGGTGAGCATGGCTTCTATTGGAGATCTACATTGGTGAGTAAGGTCTAGTGATTTGCAGGTAGCAACAGAGAGCAGGAGATCTACTTGGAGTACGGTTGTGTACTTGGTGTACTGGCAGCGTGTTACTGACTGGTTGGAGAGGTGAACATCAATTCTATATTGGAGTTGATTGTTGGGACTGAGAGAGAGAGGGAAGAATGTCTTGAGGCATGGCGAACCTTTGAGGTGGAAGAAGAAGTGGCATCTTCTTTATTGTATTTTCTTCTAAGTATTTAATACAATTGTGTATTGTCTCTCAAATCTTGTGTTGTTTCATATTTCTATTTACTTATTAATTCTGGTATAATTTGCTAATACAAGAAGTAATCATATGTGCTCTAATTGAGGAGCAAGATCCTGACATGAATATACTCTCAAATGTGACTAGGCCTTTAGATATATTATTTAACTCTAATTGTACAATCTACCCTCCATATTGCTATTGTAGTTAAGATTGATTATTGGAATAAAAATCATCCACCTATTGTATAAAAAGTGTTATTTTTTGGTCACTATCAAACACTTTCAAATTAGTGACATTATCAGGTATGGAGGGCCTTACAATCACCTTGAGATGTGGTTGGTTCCTATCTTATCCTATCCCCTTTGCCACATAAAATTGAGCTCCAATTGCTACCAACCTATCAGAATGTTTATTGTCTTCTCTTGGGATATATGTGATGTTGAAAGCTTGGAAATCCTCCACAATTTCTCATACTTTATGCTTATAAGACTTAAGAAAATATTTCTTAGTTACATTTGGTCCTGTTACTTGACTCACAATGAACTCACTATCACCATACACTTGTACTTCTTTCACACCTCTTTTCCTATCCCACTCAAGGCCATGAATAAGGGCCTCATATTGTGCCATATTACAAGTATAAGAAAAGTTAAATATAAAAGTGGAATAGTACCTTTCTTTGGATGGTGAAACCAAAATTGCTCCACCACTTGCCATAACTTTACTTCTAGATCCATTAAAGAATAACTATCATAAACCATCCATGTCTTCACTTGGCTTGATCAAGTTTGGCATGAAATAATCATCTTCATGCATTAAATAAACTCTAAGACTAGATTTCTCTATGAATTTTTAAGTATAGTGCTTATAATGTTCATCTCCCCATTCATCTAAGTATAAATAAAAAACTCCTTCAAGAGAAGATGTTGGAGATTAGTCTATATGAAGTTTCTCCTCATCAATAATGGAATAATTGACATTTTCCACTTTATACATTTAAGGATCTAAGTGATTGTGATGGACAAGATCTGATTAAATTTTCACCTTAGTATTATACTTTGTCCTAAAAACCATATAGGACCACTTGGATACCAAGTATCCATCCATCTTAGCTATAAACTCTCTTGACAAACAAAGAGAAAAGTATGGAGGTAAGTCTATCACAACCACATCATGTAGAATGGAAAAGTAAGACAAGAATTTAAAATTAGATTCAAATCCTTGACTACTCCCAAAGTATTTTCTAGTGATCCATCCAATTATATGACTCCTTTAGCCATTGGTTCATACTTGAGGCCTAGTTTATCTATAATACACTTATGCATAACTAAAGTACTAGCCCCACTATCTATGATGAAATTGTGAAATAAGAAATCACCAATGATCAATGATAAATAAAAAGGAGTCTTGTCAATTTTATTCACTTGTTCCTCAATGAGTTGAGTTCCATTCACTAAGACAACATTCTCATTTCTATTTGATCTAACTTACTTACCTAGTCCTTACAAATCCTTTTGGAGCATATATTTTTGTCCTAGTATTGTCAATGAATCCCATAATCAAATATTCATGTGAAACTTCTTCATTTGATCCAAAATATTGATATAAGGATCGATCACCTTAAGAGGATCTTTGGAAGCACTAGTGCCTTATGGTGTAGCTTGTGAAGTTGGATGTGTAGGAGCAGGCCTTACATTCTAAAACTTTTGATTTTCCTACACTTAAAGAGCTGAATTAGATCCCCCTACTATTTAAGGTGATGTAAGATTCAAAATAGGTCCTTGATTATCCCATTGTGTCTCTTCAACAACCCTCTTCTTAGACCTAGTGTTAGAGGCCAAACTAGCATTCACATTGATTGCTTTCCACGAATGATTGATAACACAAAAATATCCCTCCAAATGATTTATTAGAGTAGAATTAGATTATGTTTGCCCATTTTCCATTCCAATTTGCCTTAAAATTTGCATTCCATTTTGCATTGGCACCTTAAAATTTAAAACTTAAGATGTTTGATTACCTTGCATAGTCATGGCTTGATTATGCATCTCAATAGCATAAGCAACTTGGTCTTGGTTTTGGTCATAAGAGAGATAACATGGTTGTTATTGAAAAAAAAAATTTGAGTGGGGGAAAGATCTTTGGAAGATTATGTAGCATTGGGATTATAACTTTGGTAAGGTCTAGCTTAGGTGATTTGACCTTACCCTTGAGCATTACCTTGGAAAGGAGGCCTATTGGTTTTCCCAAATTGATTGTAGGATTGGTATGGCCTATAATTTTTAGCTCATTTCCTTTTGAGAGAAACCAATGTATTGGTAACACTTTGGAGCAAACTCTTGACTTCATGGATCTCATTGTTTGTGGCAATGGCATACTTTTCTTGACTAGTCAAAGGAGCCAAGGTAGGTAATGAAACTTGAGTAGGAGGCTAAAAATTAGGGCAAAATGGCATTTGTGTCTTGGGAGAAATATTCCCTACTTGAACAAGACAATTCTCAACATTAATAGCTATCTCATAGGTAGCAGGTAGTGTATTCCCACCCATAGATTGGATCATCATAGATACATCACTATTAAATTCTTTTAAATAGTATAAGAAGGCATAATTTGGAGTAGGTCCCACAAGGGTTAGGATACTATCCCATTTCTTTTGAAATATGGTATTAAAATCTTGCATAAACTCTTATGGTGCCCTCTTGATAGTGGTCAATTATTGAGCTAGTGATAGATGATCACTCTTCTCTCCAAACCTATTAGTAAATAGATATCATAGCTCATCCCATGAACCAATAAATTTTTTAAGTAGAGTCCCATACCAATATAAATCTTTCCCTTTGAATGATAATGCCAATAACCTAATAGCCACATTCTCTTGAGTGATATTATGGATATTGAAAAAGTTTATTATGTTTCTAATGTGTTTAATGACAGTAATAGGACCTTCTCCACTAAAATATGGAACAATTTTAAGGGTTGCTCCTGAAATTTGGTCATATTGGGAAAGATTGAAAGGAGATAATCTAGTGAAAGGTAAAAAATGTTGTCTCATAGCCATCTTGGAATGTAGACTATGAGTGTTAAAGGTTGAGCTTAGTAGGAACTTGGACTTCTTAAACACCAACTCTCTTGAATAAGGATGAGTATTCACAAACCTAAACCTTTTGATAGAATACAAAGGCAATTACACAAAATCAAAGGGTATACCTTTATTAGTATAATTATTGGTCACCTTTGGCATGGAAACTAGGCACTGATCAACAACCAAAGAGTTGAAAACTTAAGTGGAGTCAAGAGGTATTGAATGTAGATGTTCTTGTAGCTGCAACTATGCCAAAACCAATACTAATCTTGGACAATCTTCTAGGACTTAGAGTCCCATTGGGAATGACAAAAACTATTGTCACTTGGATTTACACCCCTTGAGGAGATTCATAGATCTTATCATCCAAGTGGCATAATGGAAACATCTCTCTTGCTATGGGTAACATTTTTTTTAGATGAATCTCTAGAAGGCCTAATTCCTTTGATGCGCTCTTAGAAACACTCTCTTATCTGTCAATTTTGCATGAAAATGGTTAAGAATACAAAATAAGGAAGTAGAGGTGATTAAACAATACTAGATTTACTCTTATTGACTTAAACTATAGTACTTAGAGCTAAACAAGGCTTCTTTCACATAAAACTCACAATTCAAGTTGCATTATCACATCAATGTTTCATAAGTTAGGTTCAATAAGGTATTTCGATACTTAAGAGAGTAATGAATGATTATTTTGTGTAATATAGTCATAAACCACTTCTAATACACCTATAAACTTAGAAAAAATCACTAACAAAGACCTGTAACAATTACTTTCTACACACTTGGTGAATAGTTAAGGATAACATGCTAGAACAGATCATCTTCTACTAGACAAGACAAACAAGATTATAATGACACTCAATTTCATAGAATGTAAGTAGGAAAAATAACTTTTTATTTATTCAAGAGTAATTCAAGTACAAAATTGGCTAATATTTCACCATCAACCAATAGAGGCTACTAAAAAGAGCCAAAAGAGTCAATATTTATAGCCTTTGAGGGAAGAGCAAGACAAGGGAAGTCCAAAGGTAACTTTTGAACTTGTAAATATGAGAAAATGGGTTAAAATTGAATGATAAAGAGGTATGAAATGAACCATTAAATTTTAGTAAGACCAAGTGTACATACAAGTCATGAAACTAATGAAAAGTGGCATAAAGCTCCTAGTCTTGGCTCAGAAAATTACCTTCATAATTTGAACCTATTTGAACATATAAAAAATAAATAGGGAAAAGTTCAAGATTTTAATCAAATTTAAGGCATTCAATCATGACTCTCTATGCATTGGTTGCATTCTTACTCATCTAGAAACTCCTAGAAGGAAGCCATCACTATCTAGAGTCTAAAAAACTCCTTTTTCAGTCACTTGTCACACTTGGCCTCAAATTTTGCTTTTATTTTCAATAAAAATACATGGTAGGTACTTAATTACACTATTAAAGACCTTATATATCCTCATAGGCATCATGCATTACTTAAAAAGGCTCACACTTGGAGTTTTTACCCTTATCACCCTTGTGTCCACTATGCCAGTTTTGACTCATAGAGATGAAGGAAATTATTTGAAAGCATATAATATTTTCTAAATAATTAATTTACCATGAAAGGTTATATAAATTCTATATCCTTCATCCAAACTTTATTTTATCTTCTGAAACCTCCTAAAACTTGCACAAAAAATGGTCAAACATACCCTATTTTTTATGTTATTTGTAAAATTTCATACAATTCATCTTGGTGGGAGATATCCTAAGTTATTCCTATACATGATACAATATATTTAATTTTAAAACTATGTCATTTGGATATCTCTCTTATGTTTTTTCTGCATCAGGACTTGGCTGAGGGTTTAGTAGGGTTTTAGGTAGTTTTTGGTCCTAAGATTTTTTTGATAAATATCTAATGTTGGAACTTCCACTAAATTCCAAAAATTTATGCCAAGGGAAATTTATAACCCTTCCAAATTCCTTTTTTTCTCATGCAAAGACTTAAAAGAGATATGAGCATTTGAAAACACCTCATCGAGTTTGTCCTTGCTTTTCCTACATGCTTGTACTCTCTCTGGGATAGAATTGGTTTTATTATAGGTTTATTTTCATAATATAAGTTAAAAAATGTCTATATCCACCTATATAACATTCATAAATAATTTGGATATTCTACCAAGAGCTAGAAATGAAGATGGACCCCTAATTGGTTCTAGGTCTCCTTAAGGCCTAATAGGTTTAATAGGGACCCTACTAGATTTGGTTGTTAGGACTGATATATCATATGTATGTTGATTTATTATTAATTTTAACATCAAATTTTAGCTTAAAACACCACTACATAAACCCTAAATCACTCTTCTTCCCCCTTTTCTCTCATCCACTAACTAGGCCTAGTGGAAACTTGCCTAGTTGGACTGTATACATGGGGAATTTTGGTCATAAAGGGAGGTATGAGATTTGTATAATAATTTTAAGCACTTTTTAACCTTTAATTCACCTCAAAACATGTTTCCATAAGGTTCCCAAATCACCATATCAAGGCTTTTGCTAATTTTTTCCTCACTAGCTCACTTTGCCAAACCTTGATTTTCCTAGATTAGCTGACCTCTAAGACAAAATAGTGATGTATATCCTTCATCCCCATATAAAATTAAATATTTTGGGATATTTTAAAATCCTTTATTATAATTTTTATGATATTTTTTTTCTTTATTCCATGGTTTAGGTATCTAACCAACTCCAAATGCCCCAAAAAGGCTTCTAAAAAGCCTATTTTCCTACATTTTCCTCAAACCTTATTAATGATGACCTCTCTAAGACAATAAAATAACTATAGTTTTTTATAAATTTTTTCCCATCTCAAATTAATTATATTGGAGATTTTTATTCATCCAAAATCAAACTTTTCCTTGGATTCCACATCTTCATCTATTGGGCCAAGAGGTTTCCTAACTTATGTATAGATTGATAGCTTTAGCCAAGTAAGGAAGAGTGGATGGACATGTGGAAGGTATATTTGAGTGTGTATAATAATTAAATCATAATAATGGACCATATTAAGTTTATTCAAAACTTATCTCTTCACCTAAACACCTTCAAGTCTTCCTCTCACCTTCATGTCTAAGACTGTAACATGGTGGTTAAAGGTACACAAAAGGGTACTAGAAATATTTTGGAGGTTTGTTAGATGATTTTTATAGTTAAATAAGTTATCATTCCTTTTATTGAGATGAAAAAATTCCTATAAAAACACAAACTACCTCTTGGGCCTCATATGCACTTATTAGTCAAAACTGGGAACCCTACTATACTTTGACTGGGACACCCTAAGTTTGCCCCTACCTGTAGGTTAATTTTATTTGCCTAGAGATTATGAATATCATTAAATTAATGGATAAGGTTAATATATATATATATATATATTCATATTACCTTTTCCAATCATTCAATATACTCATTCAACTCATTAGATTGAGTCCTCTCCAAAATGATTGAGCATATTTTATGTAGACTACTACCTATAGGTGTCCATGTTTATAATTGGCTTGTCCATGACGTTAAAAGACTCCCTTGAAACCCCTTGAAGTCACACAACATCCTTTTACAACATTAAAATCACTTTGAGTGACCTAAAACCACACTTATATATATATATATATATATATATATATATATATATATATATATTCATATTACCTTTTCCAATCATTCAATATACTCATTCAACTCATTAGATTGAGTCCTCCCCAAAATGATTGAGCATATTTTATGTAGACTACTACCTATAGGTGTCCATGTTTATAATTGGCTTGTCCATGACGTTAAAAGACTCCCTTGAAACCCCTTGAAGTCACACAACATCCTTTTACAACATTAAAATCACTTTGAGTGACCTAAAACCACACTTACACACTCATGCTAGCTTTTGCCTATTGACTGAGAACTTTGCTCTCATTGATTCCTGTAGCATCTATTACTTCAAATGAGTCTAGTCAAGATGATAAAGAACCTCTCTTGAACCATTTTTCCTCAAAAAGTACATACTTGATCTTGAACTCACCTTTTTATTACTTCAAAGTATTAAAAATGCCTTAAGGTTTGGGTCATTCATCTAACGCTGATGTAGGTGTGTGTTTTCTATACAAGGCACACCTATAGATAGTCATGGGGGTTGCAAGTGAGAATTTCAATCCTTTATTTTTTAATTTTAAGCCATTAGTCTAAAATTATATTTGTTTAAACTGTATTATCCATGATAATGTTAAATATTTCTCCCTATGGTGTCAAAAGGTCCTTTGCTCCTACAGGCCTATAGACTTCAATGACATATTTCAATGTTTTCTTAGGCATGTTTGAGGTCCAAACAACATACCCGCCCTCACTATCTAACCTTAATTATTCACATTGGTATATTATATTCTAGGGGATATAATATACACCTAATTATGTCTTAATAACCTATACCACCATGATTTAAGATACTCACAAAAATCTCTTTGGTTTCTATTTTGTCATTTTAGGGAAAACCTCCCTAAACCCAGTCTCTTGTCTTGCAACATGGTTCCACACTAATTTAATTTTAGAAAATTTTCATGGATTTTAAAATATTACTCATAATATAAATATATTCAAGAATTTTCAAGTTATCTCCACTTCTTTATGTAGGCTTTTGGTACCCTACTCAGCCATATGTAGGTGGATGTTTTGATACACCATGGTGAGCTAAAAACTGAACAACATGAAACTCCTTATGCATATAAACCTTATATGATTTTATACAAAACCATAATACACATTTATAATTCATAATAAGTTGTAACACATATCCACCTTTCCACACATTAGTATGAAGTCATCAATACCCAATAGGTGGATGTTTAGTTGTGTGTAGATAATGAGGGTGTGAAATGTAGCAAAACATGGTGGTGAATAGCTTAAAAAAAACTCAAATTCATCTCAAAATTTTCAAATACAATAACTTTCATCAATAAAAACTTGAAATAGGTTATAATACCTCTTTTGTAGCATGAAACCACTTGCACACATCTAAGATAAAGCAAGCATAGGCATCTCATGACTATTTTAGCATGGTGAATAGGCTTGGGACTACACTTTCACTTTTTACAAACACTTAAATGAGATTTATTCAATTATATATGGCTTGTAAAATTGATACAATATGGATATAACTCTAGGAACAAGATAAACAAGCCCATTTATTTGATTGTAACTCAAGTTAGGCATGGAGTTAACAATGTGGAATGTCAAGTTTGGAAGCTACCTAAGACATGAGATGGTGAAACCAAAACATGTAAGGATGTGTTTTAATTACGTATAGACTTTTTTAACACAATTTCCCAGCTGTATGAGACCCTTATAAGGGAAAAACACTCAGAAAACAAGAAGCACTTTAGCTAAAACTACACATGGTGACACCTTCTTGCATCATGGAATAAATTGCTCATAAAAACATTATGAAATATTACAATAATAATGGATACCATTTTATAATTAGTTAAAAATCCTCTAGAGCCAACATCACCAATTGGTTCATATGGATTTGATCAAAATAGAGTAAAACCCATAGGGTACATGAAATAACTACCAGAAATGTATAGTCAACTTTAAGAGGATGTTTAATGAAGCACATGCCACCATGATTTAAAATATTTATATTTAAATTAATTTATATTATTTTAATACAACCTACTAAAATAATTTTACTTGAAACATCTTTAGTTGTCCATACTGAGTAAAAACCTAAAAGTCACTATTGTGTGTCTAGGAAACCAAGAAAGGTGTATAAAAGTTTTGGAATCAAATGGAATTTAAAGAGAAAAAAGACATTGGGATGTGTTTTAATAAGTTTAATATTCCTTACATGATCTTATTATATGTGGCACACTTCCCCATGAGCCATACAAGTACCATTTTCTCCCTTTTTTAGTTAGTTTTTATAATTTCAATTAGACAACCTACAATATTCTGATGTAAATAACATAATTTAAAGTTATACTAACCTATTTGAAGTTTTAAATTAAAATAGGAAACCTTGTCACCTTATAAACCATGCCACCTACATTAGTGACCCTTAAAAGCACATAAAATGATCCCAAATTTACAAATTGACTAATATAACTAAGACTAAGGCTAGGATGCCCTTAAATGACATAATATAACATGAAATACACCCTATGAAAGTATATTAGGCCTCCTAAATAATTTAAATCCATTTTTTTAACCTAGGGGTGCCCCAATTTGACCTAAAAGTCAAATTTGGTCAAGAATAACTCAAAATATCAGGGTTATGATAGTTGGTATTAGAGCATTTGTTAGTGTAAATAAATAAAAAAATATGAATGTTTTGATTTAAAATTCATTATTAATGTTTCAATATGGTTATAAATAAACTATATCCTAATTCTTAGAATAATGGAAGTAATCTAGTTGATAATCATGAACTAGATTAACATGATCATGTTGACACATATGTGGAACATAGTGGTAGCCATGCTACAAATCATGATAACCCTGAGAAAGTTTTTGAGGAATAAAATTTTGTATTTCATGACATACTTGGTGCATTAAATGACATTTAGGGATAAATGGAAGGCTTATGTCAAAGGATGACCCATTTGGAAAACTTTCAAGAGGTCAGGAAAGAAGAAGAGATTCCTTATGAACATCCATGATAAAAAGAGGTTGTGGAACCCATTACTAAGGAGACAAAAAATATTGTTCCTCCCACATTATTTGGTGAATACACTAGTGATGACACTGAGGCACGTGTGATTAATTTTAAAAAGTATTTACCTTTGCATAACATGGGTTCTAACATTAAAGCATGTATTAAAACTTATTAATTGGTAAGCGATGTTGATTTATGGTGGATTAATTTGTTTTCCATAAAATGTTGTGATACCATTTATATTTCAATGGAAACCTTCAAAAATTAGTTCAAAAAAAAGTATCTAAACAACATCTATAAATAACAAAAAAATCAAGTATTTTTAGATGTTAAAACAAGGAACTCTAAAATTTTATGAATATAAGAACAAGTCCATGGGACTCCTACATCATGAAAATTACATGTAAGATGGTAAAATGAAGGTAAACAAATTAAAATTGGGGTTGAATGAGATACTCATGGATGATGTAAACATGGCCAATCCAAAAACCTTAGTTTTTTCTTTGGAATCATCACACCATGCTAAAGAAAAAGAGAAGACTCATGAAAAGGCAAGAAAATAATTTTAAAATAGTAGATAGTAAATAAAGTCTAATATATAATTTCATCAAGTAAATAATAAATTCAATAAAAATAATTCTAAGAGGACTATTGGAAAAGGTTAAAATTTTGAAAATAAATTTCAAAGTATAAAAAGTTATAAATCACACTCTTTTGTAAAGAAGAATGTTGAAACCAATAATCGACAAAGCTTTCATGGATAAAACATAGGAGTGAATAAAATTCCTCTTCTAGATAATAATATTGTGACATGCATGGAATGTGAAGACAACCATTACTACAAAGACTACCCTAAGTTGAGTAATAACCATAAGGTTTATGCAATTGTAGACAATAGAAATGCATAATTTAAGTCAACACCTATTGAGACTAGAAGTATAATTTTGGGTTTTTCATTATCTATTTTGATTTATTTAAGAGTAAAAAATAGTTTTATTTATCTTATTAATGCTTTAAATATTAAAATTAAACCAACTATACTTATATAAGTATGGAAAGTAGAGTTTGACATCGTAAATAAAGTGGTTGTTAACAAATACCTAAAGTAAGCTGAATTTAAATTGGATAATTTCAAGACTTGTGTGAACCTATTTTTTTCCCATTTGGTATATTATGAAATTATCCTATGCATGGAATGGATGAAAGTACATTAAGTTAAACTAGAGTATTACAAAAAAATATTATAATGTTTGGATGTTGAAGGAAAATCGGTCAATATTCAAGGAATCAATAAACCTTCAACTTAACAAAAAAATTTAGTTATAAAATTTAATGAAGTCTCTATAAATAGATGTCAATTATATTCCATCAAATTAAATGAAATTACTAATAAAAATAATTTTATACTCCAAAAATACCCAATGTTGGAGGAAATTGTAGTTGTTTTATTCTCAAATAATTACCAAGATTGCCTCCTAAAAGGATATTTGACTTTGAAATAGATGTAACACTTGGAAAAAAACTTGTGTCTAAAGCACCTTATCAGATGAACATAGATAATCTAAGGGAACTTAAGGTTCATGTATAAGAATTACTAGACAAGGGCATGATATTCCCTAGTGTTTCAGCTTATGATCTATACTAGAGTTTGTAAAGAAAGATGGGACATTCAGACTGTGGATTGATTATAGAATGATAAATAACATAATAATAAAGAATAAGTATCTCATTCATCACATAGATGATATTTTTGATCAAATGAAAGGATCTTCTATATTTTTAAATATATATATTTTATCAGGATACCACCAACTATCAAATATAAATATATCCATAATACTACATTTAGGATAAGATATGGAACTATGAATTTATATTTATGCCCTTTGGACTAACTAATTCTCCTAAAACATACCTGAATTTAATGAACAATTAATTCCAAGATTTTATTTACAAGTTTGTGTTGGTATTTTTAGATGAAATTCTAAACTATTTCATGAGTGAACAAGAACATGAGTAACACTTAAGGCTGGTACTAAATGTTTAATGTAGCATAAATTGTATGGTAAGTTGTCCAAATTTTCTTTATTTCAATATAAAATATGTTAATTAGGACATGCAATTTCTAAGGACTGAATTGAATTAGACCCTTTAAATATTGCATCCATTAATAAGTGGACAACTCTAAGGAATGTACATGAAGTGAGAAGCTTCATGGGGTTTAGTAATTACTACATTGGTTTGTTAGATTTTTTTCAAGGATCGGTCATCCCATAACTTCCATGAAAAGGAAGGGAAATAAGTTTAATTGGTCCCATAAATGTGAATATGCTTTTCAAGAATTAAAGTGTTTTCTAACTTTAGCCCTTATTTTGACTATACTAGATCAAAATGGCAACTTTAAAATTGGGGATAATTCCTACAATTTAGGCATTGGTGATATTTTGACTCAAGATTGTAAAGTAGTTTTCTATGAGTCAAAAAACCTCAAAACTCTTGATCAGAATTACCCTCATTATTTATAATTAACTATTGTTGTTCATTCCTTAAATTAGTTGAAGTATTTACTATTAGGAAAGCACTTAAAGATTAAGTTTTACCATCACAACCTTACTCACTTGTTTTCTTAGGATGAGTTGAAGGCAAAACAAAGATAGTGGCTATAATTTAAGTATTTTTGATAATGATATTGATTATGTGAAATGGAAATAAAATAGGGTGGTCGATGATCTAAGCATGTGAACCTACATTATTTCCATCACTATTATCCAATTTGATTTTTAAAATTATGTGATTTAAAAATATAAATTTAATTCTAAATGCCTTAAATTTTGAGTTGAAATAGACTCAAAAGGTTCTTATTTTGATTTTTCAGTTGATCCAGATAGTTTATTGAGACACAAAGGTATAATTTTCATTTCAGACTCATGGAATTTAAGGTAATAGGTTTTGAAATAAGTGCATGATATAACTCATTATGATCATCCAAGTTTCAATAAAATAATGCAAGAGTTGAAAGAGCTATATTTCTAGCCTAAGTTAAAGAAGGATGTGTCTACCTTTATAGAGAAGTGATTTGAATGCTAGTGTGTGAAAGATGAACATGGTCATTATAAAGGATTGATTTATCATAATTACATTTAAAAAATGAAATGGGATGTAATATCAATGGATTTCATCATAGGATTGCTTAAATCTCAAAGTAGACATTATTCAATCCTAGTGGTGATTGATAATCTCACTAAAATGTCATAGTTTATTACAGGACATATCATTGATGATGTTTCCATCCTTTCCAAGAAATTTATCAAAGAAGTGGTTTAACTTCATGGATTTCTTGAATTGATTATCTCAAATATGGATGAGTTGTTCACTTCATAATTTTAGTAAACCATAATGGTTGCTCTTGGTATGAAGTTGAATTTTACTTTAGCTTATCATTTGAAAATGAATGGGCAAACCAAAAGGTTGAGTATGATTATTGAGGACATGTTGAGAAGGTATGTTATGGATCAAAAATATAAGTGGGAATATTTATTTCACTTGGTGGAGTTTTTCTATAACAATACCTATAATTTTGTGATCATAATGACACCATTTGAGGTCTTGTTTGGACAAAAATGTATAAATCCTTTGGGATAGATGTTAGAAGTGGTTGTTCAATTTCATCAAAACATGATAATTACAAGGATTGACTTATGATTATATGGATAAATTATAATAACCTATATACATATATGGGTTTTACAAATCTAGATTGAAATGAAAAATATTTAATTTCTTTGAATATACTTAATTATCAAATAAATCTAGTCAAATACTACAAAGATTCTAATGAATGAATTAAACATAAAATGCATTATTATACACATAATTACATAACTCAAAAAATAAAACACAATAAAACCATATTCATTATTTGATTAAGTCTACTGAATACTTATTTATAATAATAGAAACAATGATCATACATATAGAAACATATATTTTGAGTGAAGAGCTCTATTAAAATATTTCTCAATCTGATCAAAATAATCTACAATATACTATCAATTATATATAAAATGAACCCATTATATTATCATATGATGAACTCATTCTACTGCAAACTAAAGGAATATATATCATACAAGTTTTTATCATTCTTAACCTCTAAATTCATATTTATCACACATATGTGCCAACCCATATTTGTTTTCATTATAATTCCAATAATACTATAATAAATTAAACATGAAACAATGAAAGATAACTATACAATATAAGGAAATCATAAATTAGTACATGTAGAAAATACATCTGACAAAGTATTTTGGGTCTCACATTCACTCGATTACTA
Source organism: Torreya grandis (assembly GCA_037957365.1). Classification (NCBI taxonomy): domain Eukaryota; kingdom Viridiplantae; phylum Streptophyta; class Pinopsida; order Cupressales; family Taxaceae; genus Torreya; species Torreya grandis. Next base: position 1,085,803 of record JARHVA010005224.1, on the reverse strand, counting down.
TTTCCAAAAATTAAACTATTACCTCATCCTAAGACAACATCATAAAGGCATGGATACATAAAATTAGACTCACAAAAATCATAGATCACGTAAGGTTCCAAGGACCAATTTTCAACTTGGTTCACCCTACTTAGCCACCCTCACAGTTTTTAACTAAGTAGTAATCCAACCTACCACCTTTTACTATTTTAAATATACAATCTAAAATAAGAAGGCCATCCTTTCAGTTTTTTAGAGAACCTAATGTTGTGATATAATATGAACCAACCTTCCCTTGAATATATCAGCTTAATATCCTATATTTTAGGTTTTCTCAAGAAAAATAAATATTACCTTGATTATATTGGCTGAGTATTAACTCCATAATATCTCCTAATATCCCTGATGTTGGAAATCAAATAAACTAGTAGTCATCCATGTTGTAGAGTAATAAAAAGTGTGAATGCTAAATTTTGTGCTATTTGAACTAATACATGGGAAAAAATTCATTATTATGTAAGCTTAATATATGTATATGCATCCATGTCTATAAATTTTATTTTCCATAGATTAGTCCCAATCATGATCTCTTCTTGTTGTGCAATAGTGAGTCTTAGCCATAACTAATAAGGATCATATGCAACCATCTTGTAATCATAAACCAATATTATCCAAAATTTTTCACTCACATATACTAATTCATAAGGCAAGTCTTCACATGTATTAATGCAAAATAGAAATTCATCACATGATTAATGCACTATGCTTAAGGATCGATAAAGTGTAAAATGGCAATGTGAATATCCAAACATCCAATTTATAGATCTTCACATGAACTTTTAGATCCCAATGTTTAAAATGTGCCATGACATCCTTGATTTTAGTATTAAATTCATTTAATTAGCAAGACTTCTTTTTTATAAGTTGGCATGTGATCTGCTAAGCTAACATCGTTTATATGACCTATTGATTGAGTGATGTGACTAGCCACCTATCCATTCACATATCATACATGATTTGTGTTTTTATAATCCACCCTAAAGAACCATTATCTATAATATGATTAAGATATTTCCAATCATGTGTTTCATAGACTTAAATGATAACACACTCAATCTCGTTCAACATAATTTCTCTCTTGTCAACACTAGTGATTAGAATAATTATGCTCTTCTACTTTGGTATTGGATTAAAATATATATAACTACAACAAACACTTTTGATCTATCTACAAAACCCAAAATAAAAATTCTAACTCCACACAACATTATTGAAATAAATCTTAATCCAGGATGGTGTGATTCAACACTTGATTATGCTTGGAAGCACAACTTATTGGAGGTAAGGTTTGAACATACTAAATTTTATCCTTTTAGGTAGGATGGTTCCCTAAAAATCCATTAAAACCATTGTTCATGGTTATGTCAACTCATTAATTATAAATATAACTCTCTATAAAATATGGAGCTTACCGTAGAAGGCTCTAAATGAACTATCATAGACTAAGACTGGATGATCCACATAAAACTCCTTCATTCATAGATTTTTATCATGACAAGATTTATAACTATGATTATTCACCTCCTATGTCCATAATGATTTAAATATATCTTTTTCCATGTGATTTATCTCCAAGACCCAACTTGTCAAATATTAATAATCTTTGCTACATATAATGACTATGATTTATAGACTAGTTACAATATATTCCATGGGCATAATAGCTTCTAAAATGTAGATGAACTAGAATGGGGTGAACCCATTTCATGTTTTTAGTGTGTGTAATATACCCTAATTAATAGAGTAATTTAATATTCCTAATATCTCATTGAACATCATAATCCTTAATGAGTATATTACTAAGTAATATTTTTGTAGCCTCAGCTTGGCCATTTTGCTATTGATGATAAGTGGTAATTTTATGGTGTACTATGATAAATTCATATATTAGAGCCTTTTTTGTTTTATTCAATAAATTCATACCTTGATCACTTACCAGTTTGATTGGGAAACCAAATCAGGTAATGATATACTCATATAATAACTTGTATCTTTTACATTGTAATTAGTCATCACAACAAATTCTACCCATTTAGTAAAGTAGTCTATCATGGAAAAAATATACCTTGCATGATTTTTTTTGTTAGGTGGGTTGATAGGCCCCATAGAATCAATTCCACATTATTTGAAAGGCCATTGTGTGATCATTGGTTGTAAAGGCATTTCATATCATTAGTCTAGTTTGATTATCCATTATCACACATTGCACTACTATACAAATCTATGAGTATCTTAAAATAAGTAAGGCCACCATAACCCACTCTATAATACTTTTCCTTCTATGGCATCTCTTGAGAAGTGACCTCCAACTATCCCTCGATGTACATCTTCTATTTTTTAGGCCATTAATGTATTTATGAAACTATATGTAGAACCTCATCCTTTCCTAAATGGTAAATAAATCCATTAACAATACTATATGGAAGGCCTTTGTTTATTAATTATTTCTTGTCCTTTCTAGTGTAATGCTTATGAAATTTCTCATGTTCTATAAATAGTGTGATTTATTACAATTGCTCTAAAATCCTAGACACATGAAATAAGTGTGTGTCAAGAGACTCATGTTAAACTTATTATGATTCTTCATCATTTTAGAGTTAGCTTAAATGGTAGGGACCCACATTATCTCATCCTATTTTGATGTTGATCCTAAACTAAAACTCTTAGAAGATAATTATTCACCATGATATGTGTCTTCTCAGTAAAGATTTACTAACCAGGTATCATAGTTATTTGTGATTTATGAAAATATAAAAGGTTGTGGCCAACATATAATGGTGAAATGATTGTAAGGCATACACATGGACATGGCATCTCGCTCAATTGTAGTCTAATTATTTTTAGCATTAGATATTTTTATACTCATGAAATGGATTGGATGATCCAAACCAACTTTGCCTAATTATACTAATAGGTCTCTAACTATGATTCTAAAGGTATCCACATTCACATGAGATGGATTACACCATTATGGAAAGATCAAAATGGGCACAATCACTAACCTCTATTTTAGGTTGATGAGTTCTACTTAGCATTCATATATTCATAGGAGATATGTTCCTTTACTCAAAAAAAATTCTAAAGGGGGAAATATAGATACATACCCCTTTATGAACTTCCTATAATATCCTATATGACCAATAAAATATCTCACCTCTATTGAACTTATAGGTGGTGGCATACCCATAATTACTATGATCTTAGATTGATCTACTAGTATACCCTTACTGTAAACCACATGACCTAAAAAACCCCCAAAGGGTATAAAAATAAACATTTATTTAAATTAATAATTATTCATAGTGCTCTACATCTCTTGAACATAAATCATATTTTATAAAAATGATTAATAAAAACTAAAAATACTACCCAATCATCTAGATAGACTTCCACAAAGTCATGGATAAAATCCTTGAATGTAGTAATTACTACTCTAGATAGAATTACAAGTGTGTTATTCAAATAAAATGACATTGCATTATATATGAAATAATCCCACACTATTTCAAAATTAATCTTGGTTAAATCTTCTTATATGATCAGTATTTGATGATATCAACTGAATCTATCTATAAAGGAATATACTTCATGGCCTATGACTACTTCTAAAACATCATTAGTAAATGGGATAGGAAACAAATTATTCACACATGCCTCATTTAAAATTCAATATTCACTATATATTTATATTTCGTGAGCCTTTTTTGGTTGTACAACCATGGGGCTAACTTAGTTAGATTTCTCCATATGAAATATAATACCAGCTTGTTGAATGTGGTCTATCTTTGCCTTCACTTTTAGCTTCATGTTTGGAATTAACCAATATGGCCTTTTATTAATAGGGATGGTGCACTCATTCAAATCAATGTGAATTTACCATAAGGAATGATCCACCCCATTAACCTCTAAAATAATTATAAGGAACACATTTTTGTAATATCTTAAGAGCTTCATCACTTATGAGATATCTTCATAAGACCAATAGTCTCCAATATGTGACAATGTAGAAACAACCTCCATTCTTATGTTCCTTGTATATTCCTTTAATGTTTCATGATAAATATTATGATCCTATATGGGGATTGAGTCAAAAATATCTATTGAGATTATCATTTTGGTATATTTAGGTGTTGCATCTTCTCCTCTTCAGATTGATCTATGATAGGTATTCGGAGTGGGCTTTTTTGCAATATGGTTCAAATAAATCAGCTAATGCCATATCATAATCATAATTTACAACATATTTCTAATCATCTTGATCTTGTGTCTTATGACATGGTTGAACAAGGATTTATTCCTTCCCCTTTTTGACTTTTTATGTTTGTAAGGTATTGTTTAGATTACAGGCTACACTTTCCTATGAAGAATATTTATCTCCATTTTTAAAGTATTCAACCCTTCTATAGAAAGTTAACTTTTATAATTCTTGGTGTGTCAAAGGATTCTCATTCTCAAAGATGAATTTTTAAATAAAATCACTTTGAAAATTTTCCCAATACTTTGTTTCCCCATGTGCTCATAATGTATGTACCAAAAGTTTGGGAGAACATCCAAGGTATATCTAGAGACATGTACCCATTATATTATGGCCATATATTCTATAATCCATACTTACATACACTAATAAATGGGAATTTTAGGATAACATCTCTTGTGTAATAGTGTCCATCCTTTTATAATTGTTTTTAGTAATTAGAACATAGATATAATCATTTTACATGCTTCATCCCATGACAACTACTCATTTTGATGGATAGATGACCATTTTATATTAATCCATTAAGTGGAAAATTTAGATCAAAACTCTCTAATAAATATATCTTAAATTTTGTTTTAATCACAAGATAAACTATCCAACATCCTTAGTGGTGAAGTACTAAGGTAGACTATGCTCCATTGTAAAAACCATTAGTAGAGGATGTACCTTGTCATCTCTATTGGTCTAATTGAGAATGTGTGTATCTAAGTCTCCACTAACTGATGAATTTATATACCATGGTAGAATGCCTTTAGGTGTGGGTTCTATATAATTTTTGCCTATATGATGTATCTGATACATAAAGTCTATACTTGACTAAGATGGGAATCTTATATAGATTGACTGCACATCCTCCACTATAGTTTATGTAATATCTATATGATGTAGAGAGTTTTTTTTAGATATTTCATTTACACCTAGGGATAATTTTTCTAAACTACTACCATAATAATAAAAACTATAATATTTAGATTATAGGGCTCACTCATTGTTAGCTGAATTCACTTTTAGCTAGTGACTATTTCCACTATTATATGGTGAATTGAGCTCTTTATAAATGCAATAAGGTTTATGCCCATATCTATTTAATGATATTAATATAATATTATCTCCATAGTGATATTCCAACTAGTTAATTATTATTTTCATGGTCATTTGACCATCATATGCCCATTTTTTACTATCAACATAAGATATTGACTCATGTCCATATACATATAAATGACTTTGAAGTTACCACACATACTTATCTCTAAAACACTAATTTCCAAATCCTCATAGAGACCAATAGGTTTAATTTTTCCATAATATGTGAGGCTTAGTGTGATAGGGATATAACTTATCATAAGTCACCTAATAGTAACCCATGTGGATCTAGGAATCATATTGATGTTGCTTTCAAAATCAAATATTGCATTGGGTATCTCATACCTTTTGACCTCAATATCCATTATAAAATAAACATCCCATGGATTTTTAGTTTTGACATACCAAATCATTTAATTAGTCTATTGTTGGCCTTAATATGCACATTCTAGAATATTATGTAGTAAGTTATTGATATTCTATGAAAAATATTCATTCTGTAGGGTACTAAACAACTTCATGAGATATGTCAAAGAAGTGACAACACCATCTTGTCTTAGAATTTAAACTATCTCTCCATAGATCTATGCATCAGTATCTATAACACCATATTATATAGTATCTTACTATTGAATAGTTTTCAAAAACTATGTATCTTCATGCATTAATCTTTTCTAAATAATGGGTTTAGGGTATTTATCTAGTCAAGATTTCCTTATCTCCTATTCCTTTATCACTTTTAATGGTAGTAATCCTTGTTTTTCATGTTTTTGGTGTGTAATATCTTACAATAAAACATCTTATTTGGATTTAGTGTTAACCATATTCATGTTATATATAGCCTTCTCCATGTGTTATTTTTCTAAGACTAGACAATCCTCTATGTCATGCTATTCTAAAATCCTACAATAAACACACAAAGATTACCATTGAGGGTTCATAGGATAATTTATTTATATATGATTAGATTATATACATAGATAAAATTATTTTTGACTCTTATAATTATTACTTCCCATTATTCCTTTTACATCACCTCCATATCATCCTCTACCTCCTTTAAATCCACCCTAATTATTTTGAAATCCCCGAGCACTTAATTATTGAGTCTCAAATTTTATTGAAGCCTGTGGGGCATTCCACCCTTGTGGTTGTTTGATGCCATCATATGCACCATATTGGTACTATTAAAGAGATGAGGGACAACTTTCCTACTATGCTTGGGGAATCATAATATTCAAAGAGGTGGAAGATTGATAATTTATGACTAGAAGTGTCAATGTTTGAGAAGGTGTTGTATAGTTTACTATATCTAGTAGTTGATACTAGGATTACTTAGGTATATAAGGTGTACTTAGATGTGCTATTATTATCATGTTAACTTATGTTCTATGAATGTTAGGGTCATAGTAATTATTTTATGCATGGTGATTGTAGAAACAATCTTTGTAATGTTTTCTTTGAGATCTTAAAGATATCTACAATTTTTCATCATGATTATGAGATTTTAAAAAGTTACAATACAAAGACTATTAATGTTGGAAATATTACTCAAGGATATGATAATGATATGTTACATGTCTTACCACTCTACAAACTTCACATAATTATGTTTTGATTCTAAGACACTCATTCCTATGATTTCCTTTTTAGATGCACTTTATACACCATAAACCTATTTTATACTTATCTCCTTATCCTTTATACTTATGCATATTTCTCAAGACAATTTTCAAATAATTCTCTATTAGTAAATTTGAAGTTATAACATCATCATAATCTTTGATCTATTCAACCCTTATCATAGTTGCTCATGTATCTACCTTAATGCCAAACTAGGTCTATATAATCGCAAACTATATTCTTTCTTCAATCCTTCTACAAACCATGTAAACTCTATTATATTCATAATGTTATAAAATATGTGATCATAGTTGTTGACATACTCTTTTGCTCCCTATAAAAATTATTTCAAATAATGAATAGTTTAGCTAGAACATTTCATAATATTTAACTCTGTGATTAAAATATTATTACCTATTGTATTCTTATTATGTTTTTATCCTTATATAATATGATTTATAATTCATGACCACTTAAATATCCCATCAAACCAAACTTTATTACCACTTCATTGGTAATTCCTTTAGCAAGCCACTTCATGGCATAGGTGAGTAGGTTCTATTTGGGTCTACATACCTATCATACTGAACTCAATGAATAAAATTCATTAAATATGCTTACATAATAGATTTTATTTCATGTATCATGGATGGTTACTATATAATTGGCATCTGTAACTTTTGGAATCTTGGTGGTGATTTATGTCATAGCATCACCTACTGTATTTCTATTGGTGTTGCTGATGACAAAGTAGATTTAGATATATCTTCATCATTCTCTTCCTCTTCTAATATTTTAATTTGGTTAATAAACTATTTGTCTTTCAAAATAATTAGAGGATCTATATATGTTAATAACAATGCTTTTATATTATTCTATAGCTCAAAAAAACTATGATCAACTTCATGATGTACTTCATATTATATTTTAGTAATTATCATACGAATTTATTCTATGATGGTATATTAAAAATATTTTCTTCCAATGTGGTATAATAAAATATATGGTTTTGAAAAAAATTAGGCTCAAGGGATGTGTACTCTCATGGTGAATGATCAATACCTCTAAAGATGAATTTATCAAAACTTAAAATTGTGCTATGTCTATGATGATATGGTAATATTTATTTTATTTTAGAGAATATTTATTTGTAATCCTATGAGATTATAACCACTTAATATAATTCTTCATTGCTTTCTCCCTCATTTTCTCTCACTCATTCTTCATCACTTTCTTTTTATCTCTCTTCACTCTGCCTAATCTCTTTATTTCATCTACTATATCTTCTCCTTTTCCTCATCTCTCACTTTAAAATTTTATGTTACTAATCATCCTCATACTACTTACAACTTCTTATATATTCCTCTATTTTATTCAATCATTTTTGTAATTGTAACTCTCTTTATGATTTTAGATTCTTCTTCTAATTCTTCTCCTCTTGGTTCTCCATTTAGAATTTAGGTTCAAGCTTTACCTTATCATCTCTTCACCATTATCCATTCAGTCACACACATTCTCATCATACCTAAAGTAACTAATATATAATAAAATAAATAGGAATATCCTTTTTTACATCCAACATCTTCATTAACAAAGTAAGTCATTACAAAAATTTACCTATGATCTATCTAAAAAACATATATTTTTTAATCTTTAAAGCTATATACCCCTATACTTCAAACTGTATGGAGTATCCATTAATGATATAATATACCTTGTGATCAATCACATGTGTCCAATTGGTTTATAAGTTTTGTAATCACTCTTTCTTCTCTTCAGTCCATACAATAACATCATGAGATCTAAATAAAAAATAATGGAATTCTAATCTATCCAACCATGTAGATAATAAACCAAGAAGTTTTCACCAAAATATCTCATATATATTCTTTTATATGATTTATTTCATAGTACACCCTATCCTTTGTGCTTCTTCTACAAAATTTTGAATCTTTTACTCTAACTAGCTTTCTTCCCCTCTTTGACTAGGAAGCCATCTTAGCATCTCCTTGGTTGATGAGTTATATACTCATCACACCATTGTTAGTAGTGGTTCTAGGGTTTCACCAAAAAATTCTAATTATAATGATATCCCTACAATCTATGGGATAACTTACAATAAATTATAGACATATAGGGATTTTACAAATCTATATTGAAATCATAGATATTTAAATTTTGTGAATAAGCTTACATAGTAAATAGGTCTAGTCAAATACTTACAAATATTGTAATGAATGAATTAAACATAACATGAATTCTTGTACACAAAATTCCATAACTCACTGAATAACACACAAGTAAATCATATTAAATATTTGATTAAGTCTACTTCATACTTATTCAATAAAAATGGAAAAATGGTCATAAATATATATGTATATATTTTGAGAAAAGAGATTTATACAATCTTTCTCAATGTGATCAAAATAATGTAAAATATACTATCAATTATGTATAAATTAAACCTATTATATTACCATCTAATAAACCCATTCTATTACAAATTAAAGGAATATTTATCAGGCAAGTTGCTATCATTTTTAACCTATAAATAAATCTTTATCACACATACATGACAACCCATACTCAGTTTCCTTGTAATGCCAACAAAACTAAAATATATTAACCATGAAATAATTCAAAACAAATATGTAATAGAAAGAAACCCTAATTTGTTTCAATGATAAATAAATTTGAAAAAGTAGTTTGGGTCTTGCATTCACTCATTAATGCTGGAATAACCTAAAAAATCATGTATTTTTAGGTCCAAAAACTTTGTAAGAGTATGATTAGCAAATGGATATCATACAAAAAAATATTAAAAGTTACCTCAAATTGGTTTAAATTTTATGTAGATCTGAAAGATCACATATATAATTTGAATTTTTGGATATTGTATTTCTAAGGGTAAGATCTCATAAAATTTCAATTAAATTTGGTAAAGCTACTAAGTTAACACCATTCTATGTTGGAATTTTTAACATAGTGGAAAAGACCATCCTGATGGCTTATCATCTTACTCTTCCTCATTCTCTATCTAAAATCCATGATGTTTTTCATGTAGCCTTTTTTAGATAACATGTCTCAGACCCCTCACACATGTTTTTAAATTATAAAAATATCAGGATGGAGGAGAAAGAGATAATTCAAATTGAAACTATCATAATTGTATCTCAATGTAGTATAGAGTTGATTAAAATAAAGATACATCAATTTTTGGTCCAATGGGATCAAATGGGAGAAATGAGTGCTACTTGAAAGATGAAAATATTTTCTATTAACACTATCCTAATTTATTTTAAGGATACACAGATGGTACCATTCTTAATGGGGGTGGATGTCATAACCACACACACCCAATACATTGATATTGATCGATTATTGAAACTATTATGATTTGTGAACATTATATTATGGATATTATGATTCATTTTAGAACATTTAATTTAGTTTTAAATTGATCTTTATACAAAATTATATTATATACTTATATAGTTTTGATGATGATCAGATACTATTGTTGCCTTTGTGGATTTGGTTACATGTTTATTATACATAGGTGTAGGTTGGTTCTAGAATCTTTAGTGTAATGACAAAGGTTGAGGATGTGGTGAATACTAAAGCATGATGCAATGGTATCACCATACAATTTTATTATTTTTATTATTAATATTAAGCTTTATCATTATACTTTGTTTATCAGTCTTGTGTCGATGGAAATATTTTACTATTTTGGTTTATTGTTGTCATTTTTTAGAAACCAAATGTACATTTGTATGAGTACATGCTTGGTATAACATCAGTGTAAAAATTTATGATAAGGTTGGATGTATATATCATCTAAATGTAAATAAAAGGTTATTAAATATCATAATACCTTTGATAAGTTTTATGATTCTTTACTCTAGACCAGTTCAAGTCTAAGTGGAAATCTCAAGTATTTACCATAAATTTAGACGTCATGATTTTATAAGTCCATGTTTGTACTAATTTAATTGATTAATATTAAATTTATTAGAATAAATAAATTGAGGTATAATTTTTAATGGTCAATGAAATGACTAGGATGAAATGAATACTAAGCTAAGATATGGCTATGGTTTGGAAGTCTAAGGTGATGGCATTAGATAAATTCAACCATAATTCAAAGAGACTTAGGTATATGCAATGTTATTTTCACCATGGTATAATAATCCAACCATGAAGGAATTTGGTGGTTGACTTTGGGTGTACTTGATTAGGGTTAATCATTCAATCAATTTACTTGATGGCTTGGTATATGGTGTGCATGATAGTTTTGGGGCTTGCATCTAAGAATCTGAGGGATTTAAACTCAAATTCATGAGTATAAAATATAAGTATGATATTTTTGAGGTGGAAGTCACATCTGGGGGAATAATGACTCAAATTAGTTATAAATCTGACAAGATAAATGGAGTGTAAGTAAAATAAAATAATGGAGAAAAATAGGAGGATGGAGGTTGAAAAGGAGGAAAAGGAGAAGTAATATGATATGGGGTAGAGTATTTATGATAACACATTGCATCTTATGATAAACTAAGTGAATTATGAAGATTTATTTTATTAATTATTGTGTTTATTGGGTGCTTTCTTAATTTAAATAAATTAAGGGTTTAAGGTTTGGAAGCATATGGGCTTATGAATAGACCTAAATTTGTTTATTGTTTTGTACAAAAAATTGTCAAGGAAACCCTAAAGGGTGATACCATGAGAATACCTCTCCCATGGATGACATATGGGTAAAATCAAATGATAAAAATAATAATTGGTTTCTCTACTAGTTTGGTTTTTTATTTTTGGTCTTTTGGATTCGTTTTCATGTTTTGGGTTTTGAAACATGGTCCTTTTTGGATGTTTATTTGACTAGTTTATGAATTGGTTATGTGTGTCTAGCTAATATTTGATATAATTGACTTTTTTATTAATGTGTTATATTTGTATTAAACCATTTACTCTTATCAAACCCTTGTTTAAACTATGACACTATTGCATCATGTTTTTTGGATTATCTAGGTGATATAAGTTTTGTCTTTGGGTACTATCTTCCACTACCAACTGATGGTTGGGGTGGGTATGGATACCTACCAATGGTTGGGATTATCTTGAAAATGAGTATGTGTTGTATTTTTGATATTTTTCACTAGACTTAGAAAATGGAAAAAGAGATTAGTTGTTCATAATGCTTGTACCATATTCTTGTATCTCAATGTGGATTTTGTTTGGAAAGATTTTATATGACTATGTCAATGATGTTTTTGGAATTCAACTATATAATTTATCCATTTTGATTATCATGTGATTTTGAATAGTAAACAAAGTTTCTACTGCAATTCTTATTCACTGATTTCATTATATACATTCATTGATGTAACAATGAATAAATTTTTTAGGGAAGTGAAGGATTTGTGATTATTGTATTTTTAATATGGTCTGGAAATGATTATTGAATATGATTTAGACCTGAGTGGATGTATATTAGTGAATACATATATTAACTTATTTGATATGTTTTGATCAATGGCAAGTTATAAATGTATCTAAAGTTTATTATTATATATAATAGTATATATTAGACTTAAATGGAAAAGATAATAGTCTATTATAAAGGTTTATTGAAGTTCAATTATTAATACAATAATTCTAGATTTATATTTTCAATTGAAAATAGTTATTATTATTCATTATTGAGATTATTATTTTGGTCTTTGATTTGTAATTGAAAATGATTATTATTATCCATTAGTATGATTTATTTAGGATTGAGTCTCTAAATAGTGACATGTTCATGATTTTAAATGGAAATATAGGAAGGCATTCAATCTTTAAGAAGTGTAATGCTACTTGGCTACATGTTGTTTTTGAATTCATAGTGGAAATTCAACCTTTGGGAATCATTATATTTATTTCACATTGAGTAATATGGATATGCATTACTTTACTTGTATCATTTTAAATGATTTATCTCCTATAGGGTTACTAATGAATGATTGTAAAGCCTATGTAGGTGTTGATATTTATTTGTGATATTTAGGTTTGTTTGAGTGTGAACCGGATAATCGTTTGATGGCTATATATGCAGTTCAAAAAATAATTGAGCATATCTTGATTTAATGCATAGTATGGAGTAATAAAAAAAATTGGATTTCATATAAAGGAACAAATAAAAAATTTGTATGCTTATTTCAATGTTATTAAAATTAGTTGGTTGTGTATTGAAAAGTTGCATATAATGAGTCAATAGGGTAATTCATTTATTAATTTGTTAATTGGTTA